>CALNXK010000093.1:885000-1062500 GCA_942486035.1 Porites lobata | reverse complement strand
TAGAGGATTATCACAGATATCGATTAACCCTCTGCACTCGGACTATAGAGTTTATTAACACTTAAAGAGAACAAAGAAATCCGTTACAGAGAATTCAAGAAAAATAGTGCAAAAAAATCCTGCTAAATCATTTTAATTAATCTAAATTGTTATTAAGCAACCGTGCCCTGGATCCGATTTTGAGAATATCATAGAGTCTTTGAAGGGTTAAACGAAAACATACTTGTCTACATCTTTCCGTAGTTGTTGTTGTTGCTTTTTTTGCTGGAAATTGTGTAATATGTTTTGACAACATCTGACGTAAAGCAGGTACATTATTCCCATAACGTGTGATTTCTATAGGACATATGTGATGCGTATAGTGCAAAGGAGGCAAGTCAAACAGCTGACGCAGAGGAACCCGAGAGACAGGTTAGTTACTACCTAACATGACGCGCGAAATATAATCTCTAGCAAAAATGAAACAGTTTTGGGACCTCAAAAAATTGAAAATGCTGCCATTTAACCGAAGTAGCTTAATATATTGGCTGAGAGGTACAAATTTCTATTCAGCGATAAAAGTGGCCGTAATCATGAAAGTGCACGGCAGAGAGGTGGATGATGGACTAACCACTGGTACTAGAGTGACGCATCTCATTCTATGAACGTCATAGAAAAACTTCATATGTTTATTATTTCTGAAGCCAAAAGTTTATCTCTGGGGCTCTAATGCAGGTTCAAACTGTCTGACAAACAAACCCTAGTCTGAAAAGATATTGCGGTTTTTGGACTGGACCCTTCTCATAGATTTTGGATCGTTGATGTTGTCCCCTTTTAATTTAACAATCCTTTCCAGGTTATTAAGACACCAATATGTCAATTGCTATGTCGACTACCCGTTGTCTCATTGTACTCATGCGCATTTTCGACATCAAGGAGCGGACTCCGGATAAGCTAACAATCGCCTGTCGTTGAATTACATGTTTTTTCAGGATTCCTTTAAAGATGAAGACGTTGCTGTTCGTCGTTCGCCGTAAGAATATTACACCGTTACTTTTATTTCCATTGAAGTCAACTATTCTGATCTGTTATTTCTCATTGGCTGCATTCATACTAGATACGGAATATCCGTCTGAGACGGGTTATCCTTTGGATAATTCGCGTCAGACAGATAACAGTCGTCTTAATTTGAAAAATGGAACGCTCTTAATATTGGATGGACAAGCCACCTGACTTTATCTATCTGTTTCCCCGTCAATTTTAACGGATTTTGAAGATGGAGCCATCCGTCTCAGACGGATAATCCGTCTCTAGTGTGAAAACGGCCGCTCAATGGTAATTCAGAGATTAGCTGCCTAACTTCAGTTGTAAAGGGTCATATTGCCGAAGGATCTCTTGCAACCTTAACGAAAAATCTGCGCTCTAACACGCTTCCATCAACATGTTTCGGTTCCACGTTTACAAATGATCGTTGATTCCATCAAGCTAAAATTGCGTCAGTTCGTTTGTCGAAATTAATAATCTTAACAGACAGTAAAATCTGAACTGATAGAGAGTTTAGACAATTACGACAAGGAGCAAGACGAACGAGCACTTATAGTAATGCATTCCTTCGTCTGTTCTTCACAGCTTCATATGAAATTTCCTAGTACAACGTTTTTTTTTTTTTTTTTAATTTAACGCGGGACAAATAATTTGACTTTCTGTTTTTTGTTTGTTTGTTTATTTTTTTGTTTGTTTTTCAAAGCAGCGTCTTACTAGTGCAGGTCTTCGAAAATTCGCTGACATTTGCCAGGTTAAGGAAATTGCAATTATTGCGATAACAACTTTAAATGAGACGTTTTTCTGTTGTCTCCCCCTCTTTATGACGGTCGCAAAAGGCTTTATTACCCAACTTTTGCATGCACTACTCACCCATAATATTGACTTTTCTATCTCAGGTACAAAGTGTCCTGGATCAAACAGTTTCGTTCTGTTTTCTGGCGATCCTGGCTCACCTTTAATCGAGATGTCGTTATCTTTAGAGTCCGACTCTATCAGAGCATAGTAAGAGCCACTGATATCATATCTAAATAGTTGAGATCTATGTTTTTTCTGTCATATGGGCAACAGACTCTGAACTGACTACCGCACAGGTTGTTGAAACGTCAGACGTTCCTATTACGGACTACGATCACCCGGACGATCATGCTCCACCTACGTATGAAATGACTCCTGGGTTCGAACAGTTCACTGATCGAAACTTGTTCTCAATTCAGGCAAAAGACTTCCAACCAGCAGTTCATTTTTCGTCCTCTTAATAAAACAGGCTGACTGTGATCTTCTAGCTGTAACAATGTTGGTGGTAATAAATGTCGGCTCTCGACAATCTGTGCGGTTTTCAGCATCAGAGTAAAAGTCAGTGGTAAAGTTGCCCCAACAATATCAAACAAATATTATCAGGGGGCACTAGCCATAGCCATAAAAACTTTTCTGTTGATTTTCGCGGGTATAGCATTAAAACTTGAAAACGTTGGCCCAACCTTTTCTAGTTTCAATCCACATACATCCTTGCCGTTCGTAGAAACAGACGACAGAAAACAATTTCAATGTCTAAATATAGTCTTCAATAACAAAACTGCACCATTATTAATTTTTTGAATTAAACTGATGCGAAGACAAGTTTTGTCTTTCTAAGAAGACAGCAAATAGCATGACATATTGGCCCCTTTAACAAATATTCGTATAGGTAAAAGCCTAATTGATTTTTCAGGGGCACCCAAGGACAGTTTCCTCCAAAATACGTTTAAAACACTTTTTAGGCTATCCAAAGTACTTTTAGATCTCTAGAAATGCATTATAAGCGGCGCTACAAATTTAATTATCTGATCAGTCATCCTCGGGAAACTTAAGTCTTTTCGAAATTACAAGGGCTTCAGTATTATTTTTCCGAAAATTTTAGGTACAATTTAACGTTTTAAGAAAGTCAGATTTCTTTTTATCCCTCTCTCCTATACGAAAATTTTGGGGTTCCTTTTTCTGCGAAAAATAGAGTGACGTGGGTAGTAAAATAAAAATATGAAAATTTAACATCAGAAAATTATAGAGAATTCATTTGATAAGCTTCGAAAATTGTACACGAATGGAACATGCATCTAGAAATCTTTAGCCGTCATCAACCAGAAGAAAATTCTAGGAAATAATGTGCTTCTCCCAACAGATCTTGTACAGCAAGATCGCGGAGAAAATCGTTAAGTCTCGAGTGATGGATTTTTGGCGAAACATAAATATGCTAAACCCGAACCAGTTTGCTTACATGGAGGGCCGATCAACGCTTTCGGAGCTTCTTTCTTGTTACGACGAGTGGGCGAAATCACGCAACAACAGAAAGCCAACTGACATCGCCTTTTTGGATTTTTCCAAGGCGTTTGACAGCGTACCGCATGAGCGTCTTCTTTTCAAGCTTGAGCGTCACGGGATCGACGGCAGTGCTCTCCAGTGGTTTCGTCGTCCTGCGTGGTACTTGCTCGTCCTGGTCTCCATTTTTATCTGGAGTACCCCAAGGAACAATCCTCGGACCCGTCTTATTCATTTTATACGTGAATGACATCTCGTCAGGTATTTCATCAACGGTTAAACTGTATGCAGATGATACCAAGGTTTACAGAGAGATCTCCGACATAGCTAGAGACACAAGCATCCTTCAGGTCCGACTTATTCCACCTTAGAAATTGGCCTGAGGTCTGGCAGTTAAACTTCAATGCGAAGAAATGTGAAATTATGCGAGTTACACATAGTCGTGATAAATCTGTCCCACATTACTCCCTCGTCCCGCGTGGAGAACGTCTAAGTTCAGTGAGTTCTGTAAAGAACCTCGGCATCACAATCTCGCATGACCTCTCGTGGTATTTACACGTTGTTGAGTTTGTCAATAAGGCCAATAAAGTTCGTGGTCTAATCAAGCGCACAATCGGTTCTGTAAACAAGGAAATCTTTTCCACACTGTACAAGGCTCTTGTGAGACCAATCCTCGAGTACGCTTCCCCTGTATGGTACCCTTACCTAGTTAAGAATATTGTTCTCTTAGAGAAAGTTCAGAGAAGAGGAGAGATGTCATACGAAGATCGCTGCGAAATGTTTCGGTGGTCGCAGATGACTGATAGAAGGCTATATTTTTCTTTGATTGAATGCTATAAACTTGTATTCGGATTGAATAGCCTTTGTTTTTCCGATTTTTTTGAGTTCGCTTCAAAACGTACCAGGTCCAATCACAACTACAAACTGCAAGTTAAATCGGCTAACTGCAATTGTTATAAATACTCTTTCTTTGTTAAAATTATTCGTGAATGGAATGACCTGCCCGCCAATGTTGTTGAGATAGGAAATTTAAGACGTTTTAAAATAGCTCTTAAATCGTACATGCGTATTTCTTAGGTTTTTATCCATCTTAGATTTTATTCATAAGCATATATTTTTAATTTTTATTTTTGGAAGTTTATTTACATAGGGTCAACCTCTTAAACTTCCTTTTTAGGGTATTATTTGCATCGTTTATTTCTTATGATCCCTTAAATAATTTATGAATGTATACAGAAAACAGTCGGTGGGTGCCCCTGGTATTTCACATTAATAGCCTGTGCTATGACTGATATCTGCCTACTATCTTGTGTAGTTCGTAGGTCTCGTAGCCGGAATAATTTACTTCCAAACAAAGGTGGATCAAGCTGGTATCCAGAATATATCTGGAGCGATTTTCTTTCTTCTCACGTCTGTTACGTTTAACAACGTTGCATCTGTCATCTTCGTAAGTGTTGGAAAATTTACCTTAATCGTCATATGCCTCTGTCTAGTTTAATTTTATCAACTGGCCATCATAAGAAGTTATCAAAACATGTTGATATTCATAAGCCGTGACAACTGTGACGTCATCAAATTGAAATATATGAAATCAATGTTACTTAACTGCGGATAAAGATATGAAAGTGAACATGATCCTCACAGTTGACTGAACAACCTAAGCGGTTGACAAAGAACCTGAAAAAATTCAGGCTTGACTGGGAATCAAATCCTGACATTTGCAATGACCTGACACAACGCCCTGTCCATTAAGCTAATCAAGCCGACTGGAGAGCTGGTCATTGTGAGTTCGTCATAGTCACGTGATATTAATTTCGATTGCAAGAAAAAAAAAAACTAATATCATGATAATGTGTAATCCATGTGTTATAATAGAGTTTACAATAAAGATCAAGCTGTCAGTAAGTTGTAAAAGGTCCAAAGGTGGAAGGTGCGCCTACAAAAATACTGGATCGAGCCACCTTAATGTGGATTGCATTTTGATAAACTTTTTCTTTACTATTGTTAGACTTTTCCCGTCGAACTTTCTGTGTTTTTACGAGAGCACCATAATGGCATGTATCGGACAGACGTTTACTTTTTGTCAAAGACTTTTGCTGAGGTGAGTGTTAGTGTAAAGCGTTGTTATCGATGCAATTTATGTAAAACCTAAAGCAATGAAAGAGGCGACGACCCTTATAATGAGTCCTGTTTTGATAACTTTTTATTTTATTTTATTTTATTTTTTATTTATTTATTTTTTTTTTTAGCAGAAACTAACCTTTTTTGCAATTTCTAGGCACCTCTTTTTTTATTCAATCCCCTTCTTTTGATTGCAATCGCCTACTGGATGATCGGTAAGTAAGATATATTAAATGCTGTGAGGAGCCAATCATGGGCTTCTGGTGCGGTTACACTAGACCTTTTCTCCAAGGCTCCATATCCCCTCTGAGAAATAGCTCGGGTTGGGTTCGTTCTGGGTTTTGATTACTTTCATGTTTGCGGTCAAACGGTGATAAACTGCCCAAGGGGCGCAGGTAAACGTCCTTGTAAACATTGAAGACTGACATAAATAATGGAACGTTGCCGACCATTTTTAACCTTTTAAACCTCATCTACACCAAACGCGATCCAATCAGACTCCAGGTGATGATCGAGAATTACCATGGGAAACATGGTTGAACAATATTTTTGAGATTTAAGGAATTTGTCTCCATGTAAAGCCGCTTTAAATGCAATATGTTAATTATAATTTTTAAATTCCAGAGGACTGTGTTAAACTTAGCTCTCATTTACCTAGTGGGGTCTAAATAGACCCCAGCAATAAAAACAACAACAGGAATAGCAACAACAAAAAAAAACAAACAAGCAAAAACAATTAGGTACAAAACAAAGACTTTTATAAATCATATACCACAGTTGATGTTCATGTGTCCGTAGTCACAATCATATTGAGTCTGTGATGGGGTTCAACTGAACCTCGGCAGGCACGACTTGCACTAAGATGTTAAGTTATATCAATAGCAAGCATGTTTGTCTAATTTGCAAGTAAACGTTTTATTTTGATTGCAAGGAGCTGTGTTAATATTTGCAGAGACAAACATAACTTTGATAAACATTAATTTTCTCGGTAAATGTTATATACTTTAACCCATTTGCCCTTGGGTAAAAGGGCCAGTGTAACCGCATCTATAGTAAAAAGTGTGTTAAAAAGGTTTAGTTTCATTTCTTAGATATTCAACTATGCAATAATTATCACAGCAATGTTTGTACATGTCCTTCCTACGGGAAAAAAACGGTCAACCGCCAGACCATTGTTTTCACTATAGAAAGAAGGTTTAAGAGGAGTAAATGCCTACGTTTTACAAGACTTCCAAACAACATTTAACTTACACGTTTATTTTTCGGGGGGATTTCATAATCCTCGCTTGTTTTAAGGTGATCTATCGAAACCGGCCTCACGTTTATCAGGAATAATCATTGCGGCGGAGTTTTATTCCCGATGCTTTAAAAACTTTATTTACGCTTTCTAAAAGATATTTAAAGCTGACTCTACAATGGCGGCGAGAGCTAAACTTTCATCTGTTAGGTCAGCATCTTTAACTAAATATTAAGTTTCATCGCCTTTCGAGTAAATCGATAACTAGGTGTTATACAACTTTTGCCTTGTTTTCCCCTATCTTTTGTTCAGTTATCTAAAGTTTTTTTATCTGATATTTTCAGGCTTGCGAGATAACGTACTAAGGTTCATCTATGCATACGGGATCCTTGCTTTGGTCAGCGTAGTAGCTGTGTCCTATGGTATGTTTTATCTCTATGGTACCGCTCAACAGATTTGTGTTGTTCATACTGATTCTGTAGCGACTGTATGCAACTACGTTTGGCTTATGTTTAATATTCAAGCATAAAAAATGATTATCCACGACATTTTACAACCAGTGTTGCGAAACAGCAAAATCATTTTAAGCTCTCGATGGTAATTACAACAATCCCCCATGTGTGTCTTGTTGTCGGACGTCCTCTTGCACCCCTCCAATATCGTGGGACCCATGCTGTGATCAGCTGATGCGCTGCCCAACACGAAAAACATGCCAGGATAGTGCAATTCTTCCATTCCGTACGGTCTGATAGCAGTGGGTATCCTTTCCAAACTACCATATAGTTCGCAATTTGTAACGTGTTCTTTCCAGAAGATATGTTTCACCATGAATTTGTATTTTCTTCCTGTTATAGGGTATATCGTATCCACAGTCGCACCGTCTGTACCAGCCGCCTCTGCCATCAGTGCCCCGTTACTTCTACCTCTGTTACTTATTGGCGGATTCTACGTTAAAAACAAGTAAGTGTCATATCGCTGTGGTTTGGATGTTTTTATCTGAGAGCGCGGTCAGATGAACGGTGTCGAGATGAGGGTCGTCGTTTGATCAGATACAAAATGTAGTTTGTTCAGACCAAATGTAGCGGAATGATGGCGTATTCCCAATAGGATTCGAAACAGGGCGACAGCGTGACCTAGTTGTCTGCGCGTCGGACTCACAATCCGGCGGCCCCGGGTTCGAGTCCCCCTCTGGCGACTTGCTGGATTTGTTCTCGGTCATCCCGAGTTCAGTCCTCGGCCACACTTGTAAATAGCCAACTGGTTGCCTCCTGCCAATTGGGGGTCTTAATCCTGTTATGTTATATTTGAATTATTTGCTTCTAAGTAGTTGAGTGGAGTGCCTGTAAACTAGCTTGATAAGCTAAGTGCACTTTGCACTATATAAACAATGCAAGCCTTTAACTTTGTATAGTGACCTTTAAAGTCCAACGAGTCTTCTTAACCACAAGGTTATAGGTTAAAGTGATAAACATTCTGCATATTGCCAGGGCGTTATTTGCTTCTCTTAAAAGGTTTAGGCGATTTATCGATCATGTCTAATACTCAACAAGAAGCTTCCATACTGCTGGACAGTAAAAGCTTAGCACAGAATCCCTCCTGCACTACATCGAGAATTAAGCTAGGGAATTCCTTTTCCGTGTGGAAATTCAGTGGCTAGTCTTCCGTTTGCAAAATGACTCTTTAACTGAGGGGGGCGTAAGGGGTATACGAATACCGCAATACCGCACGTGGTAGCGCGAGAATACCGCAATACCGCATTAAAATTTAGCCACATACCGAAACCGCAGTTACAAATGGGAAAAAGTTGGCGTTGTCAATGTTACAAATCCTCCTTTCAAATAGAAATAATACTCTTATGTCAGTGTTTCCAAATCAAGGTGCGTCGATGTCAAGTATACGATAACAGGAGCCTCGCACTCGTTTAACTTTGTTCATTACATGTATACGTTTACGTACATGATACAACAGGAGTTTTCCAGTATCACTTTATATATAACTGACCTGGATCATAAACGAACGGAAAACAGTTGACTCTTATGAGGTTGTTTCAGATTCACAATTAACTCGGTTCTGTGTTGAGGGTTTCAAAACCACGACCCGGGCTACCTTTTGGATTCGAAGGGCACACAGTACACACTAGCCTGCGTAGCATGGCGGTTTTGGTTGGGCGCGCTAAATAATAAGGCGGGCGAGGCCGAGGAGATTGGGGCAGGAGCTGCTTCGCCGCTCACAGTGGTGCTGCCGACAAAACCATGTAAAACAGCCATGCCTGGGAGAGGGGGGGGGGAGGGGGGGTACTTAGGTTAATATTTGGTTGGTATGTGCCGCTGGCCTCTCACAGCCCTTACCCCATTACAGTCTATTCTGTGGCCAATTATAGACCCCATCTTAGTCACTTTTGAACAAATATTTAATTTTCGCGATCCCAACTTCGTCGCTTTCTATTTTTATGAATTGACCTTGTTTTAGATTGAATGAAGAACACTTTACTTTTCATCTACAATACAAACATTTTGGTCCCTTTGCTAACCGTAAATATGAAGAACTGTCTTACCCCAAAAAAGCAGAAAATGTGCGACCCATTCTAGTAACTCTCTGAAAATGCGACCCCATCCAGCGGCAAATCTTCATTAGCCTCTTATCAGGAAGTACCCCCCCCCCCCTCCCCCACCCCCGGGCCGCTATGCTACGTAGGGTACGTACACACGAATACTAGTACATTCTATATTCCTGCATGCACAACGAGAAGGACAAGTATTAATTTTTAGACCCCACTATCGTCATAGATTATCTTTCGACACTACGCAATTTATAACGATCTCACTGACCACACTATTTGCTAGAATATCTGACTGATCACTTAGTTGACCCTCTGGATCGCTCTCTATTGTTTGGCGACTGGCACGAAAGTGGTGGTAAGATTGGTATAAAGGATGTTAGCCAAGCTGACTTGTCCCACAAGGTCCATGAAGTCATAAATAATGCGACATGTTTACGTATCATTGGATAAAAAAGTTGATGTCGTTAATCATATCAAGTATTAACTGAAATTAGAAGCCATACGATTTGTCTGCACTGTTAGCGCAATACAATCCCCGACTGTGCACACAGGTCACGCAGGCTAGCCAGGGAGACCTTTTTGGATTTGTATCCTCTTGTCATGAAAAAGAAGCAGATCACCGCGACACAATGATTTTTTCACCGACTACCGCGACGTAAAATTTAAACTTACCGCAAACCGCTTGGACTCTGAAAACCGCAATACCGTACTTTGAAATAAAAATTACCGCAACACCGCACCAAAAATAACCCAATACCGCAATACCGCAAACCCTTACGCCCCCCTCTTAACTTGAAACATACAAAGATCTACTTAATTCTTATCATTTTGCTCGACAAACGATAAAGTACACAGTGCTTACATTGTCAGGTATTTCAAAACGCATACACTTTCCTGACAATTGCTCCGCCATCTTGATTATTATTATTATTATTATTATTATTATTATTATTATTATTATCGTACTCTGTTGAGATATTACGCGCCACCGACTAGAATTCGCCTCCCTTACCTCGCGCTTAGAATCTGAATCAAGGGGTAAACTCATGTGCGAATGTGTTATATCATTTCAGCACAATACCAGATTGGTTGTCATGGCTACAGTATCTTTCGTGGTTTAAATATGGATTTGAAACCTTGGTTGTAAACCAGTGGGACGGTTATGAAAATATAGGTATGCAGTTTATAGTTTTAAATTTACTGATTGTTTTCAATGTAATCATATTACGCCACTATGCCAGTTTAGGGCATGTTATAACCTGGTGACGGTCAAGTACTTTGAAGGGAAACACACAATGTCATAACGATGAACGTGATACTCTCTTTTGATCATGACGACTGAGTGCCATCTAAGCGCAAGGGTGTACATTAGTCAAATATTCTTTATCTTGCTTACGCAGCTTGCACACCCCGAGAAAACAGAACCGGCGTTCCTTGCATTAATAATGGGAATGAAGCTATCACTTACCTTGCGTTAGATAAGGTTGGTACCAGGCCTTATAGCGATCTACGTAGTTACTGTATTTAAAGATGTGGTCGACCGAAGTCCACAAAAAAGGAAGGGGACCGCTTTAATAGGCCATTTCCAAGGCCAAGTGCAAACCCTTTCTTGCGAAAATAAGGGGGGTTTTTGCATGTTTAAACATCAATGGCATGCACTTTATCAGTTGGATTTGCGAAAAAAAAGGCCTTTTTTAATAGGCTTAATTTTGACATAAAGTAGAAAAAATGGTTTTAATGTTAATTTTGATATTTTATAAGGAATTTTAAGATTTTGGGGGTTGGGGGTGGTAATTTTAGTGGTAGTGGAAGTGGTAGTGGTAGTGGTAGTGAGTAGTAGTGGTAGTGGTAGTGGTAGTGGTAGTAGTAGTGTAGTGGTAGTGGTAGTGGTATTGGTAGTGGTAGTGGTAGTGGTAGTGGTATTGGTAGTGGTAGTGGTAGTGGTAGTGGTAGTGGTAGTAGTAGTGGTAGTGGTAGTGGTAGTGGTAGTGGTAGTGGTAGTACTGGTAGTTGTAGTACTGGTAGTGGTAGTAGTGGTCTGTTTCAAAAACTCTCTAGTAGCGACCACAACTTAAATTTCTTAAACGACCACGACCACCTTTTAGGGCGCAAATTTGACACATTCTTTTGTTTTCTTTTTCCCATAAGCGACCACTCGGTATGATCTCGTATGGTTGTAAGAAAACGATTGCTCGAAGGTCACGGCATTTCAGTTTTTAATAGCGTTGACCAAGCGTGCTGACAGACTATAGCAGCTGACTTCCAAAAACAATGTCTGTAATAGGATTTGTAGTTAAAATGGCGGATTGTAACATTGATGTAAAATGTTATGCGCAAACGTTCAACAGTTTCAAGCGCTATTTGATGTGAAACATCATTGCCAGTTGTCTATTTGACTACGTTTTAGCTTGAAAGGTAATAACTTCATGTAATTAGCTGTATGTTAGTCAGCTCAGTTTGAGTTTATATTCTTTATTTTTTCCGTAGACGACCACCTCCCCGTAAGTGACCACTTTGCCGTGCACCAAATGTGGTCGCTTACAAGAGAGTTGGTTGTATTATTATTATCATTATCATTGTCATTATCATTATCATTATCATCATCGTTATCATTATCATTATCATTATTATTATTATTATTATTATTATTATTATTGTTGTTGTTGTTGTTGTTATTATTATTACTTAGCCTCGCCTGGAAACAAAGGCTTGTGCCAACTCAGAGATGGCTCGTTCGAAAATGAGGAGAAAATGGAGATCCCTACAGTTGTAGGGATACTTGGAGCTTTGAGATATTCTCTGCGAGACGAAAAGAAATGAACTTAGAAAAAGTTTCCTTTCGGAGAAGCAACCAACTGAATTGTCACTGACATTTTTTTTTCTTTTTAGGACAATGTGATGATCGACATTTATGCCTTATTGGCTCTAGCCGTTGGATTCCGAATGATATCATTTCTGTTCCTGCTAAGGAAAGCTTACAGAAGACCTTAGACATGAAATGTCTTGAAATGTTGCTGAATTATCCTTTTTTTCTATATTTTTTTTTATTTTTGTTATTTTGTTGTTTAATAGATAAATTCGATAAAATTTGATAAGTAAGTTAATAAATTTGTTATTGGTTTTAATTTGATAGATTAATAAATATATTTCTTGCCCTTAATTATACAGCATTAAAAGCTTTTATCGTTAAGGAATTCAAAACCGAATAGAGAATTTACAAAAACGATAATTTCCAAGTGTTATTCATACAACAACAACAACAACAACAACATTAACAACAAAACTTTAATAATAAACAAATAAAATTACAAAAGTATTGCCGGCAGCTAGCAAGGCTATTCGAGGCGGGACAATGCGTGCAAAATATAAGAAATAAAGACTATAAGGATATTAACTAAGGAAAGTTTACAGTTTAAAAATAAATGAAATAGAAATCGTAATATGGATGAGGACTAGATAACAGACTAAAGAAAAAAGAATTCAACAAATAAATTGAAAAAGTAGAAACTAATAAGCAAGAATTTATTTTTCGACATTTTTGGTTAATTTAACCTTGTAATTAAGGTGGGCGTATCAATATAGTCACCTTCTGAATTCAGAATATCAAAAAGTAATTTGCGGAGTGTTTTTTTGAACTTATTCATAAATGCATCATAACAATATTGTGTTAAGCAATTCTTTCAAATATTTCAAAGGACTCAAAGTGGTGTCATCTTTTAGACTTCAGACTTTTTTTCAGTTAATTTCTGTTTTTACATTGATTCTTTTTTGCGCTAATCCGAATAAGACTTTCAGACACAATTTTTTAAAACTGAAAAAAAAAATACTTTGGGGTTGACATCTTGCCCAGAAATTAAAATTAGGTTAAAGTACTGGAGACATTTTTTCTTAAGGGTCTCCCTGTACTTTAAAAAACATATATGTAACTTTTTTTCATTTTGAGTTGTTTTAGGGGTATAGCAGTTCGTGTAATATAAATAGAAGCTCCCGTTGACATGCTTATAATTTACTTCAAATAATAAACTTGAAACCATTTCAAAGAAACTATTAAATCTATTCTTAACTTTAGAGGCGTGTCATTTAACTTTTGAGGCAGAGGCTGAGTGATTTGTCGGAAAATATCTGCAAACAGCTGGTCTGCAATGAAGGCTCTTTGACCTGCTCAATGCAGAAAATTTTGGAATACAACTTGGACAGTATCAGAGGTGGAAGGGAGCACGAGAAAATTTTCTGTATATTTTTTTACAAATTATTCCTGCCTTGCGAGCACCATTTAGCTCAGAACGCAATGAATTTCGTACGTGTATTTGTTTAATACCCCAGAGTCTCAAATACAACCGGACAACCAGCGAGGGTATTATCCGAGCCTAGTATAGCCTGTGCCAGGCTCTCAGATAGTATAGTGGAAACGTATTAAAACGAGCAAAGCGAAAATAAGACGCGCACGACTTGAGAAAGGGGGCGGTGGCGGTGGCGGCGGGAAAAATGGGAGAGAGAGCCTGTTAGCATTTCTTTAACGACCCTCTTCCGCCCATTTTTGTCACGTCTGGATTCGGCTGTCAAAACTGTTAACACTTCAGTTAGATACAATCATTCTCAAGTTTTTCGCGTGAGCATTGCACGCGACGCGAACTCCTTGTGCGATGTGTGGAAATTTATGTCTTCGAATTCGTTATCCTGTGAGAGCATCCGTTTTTTTGGCTGTAGTTTATAGCAATAAAAGGGGGCGGTAAGGTTTTTCCTCTGTTGGGTAGTTTATGCTCTGGAAGGTTCTACATTGTCACTGAGCAAATGTGACTTTATCCGCTTGTTTCACACTGAGAGGTCATGGCACACATATCGATTTACTGTGGCGTTTGTTTCTGGTCTGCAGGATTTGCCCTCTGATGAGAGAGCATTTTCTTTGACCTCTAATTTGAAGCGTAAAGCTTTTTATTGCGGCTGAATAAGGGTTTTAATTTTCTCCAAAGTGCCTTCTGGATCTGACTAACTAAGTGATTTTCTTTAGTCCGTGAATTAATGTGATATTTTTCTGCAATGTTGTATCACGCTGGGCCCAGCTCGTTAGTTTTCTTTGCAGAATGTTAAATTATCACGGATAGTGATTTACAGATCCAGAATTATAAGAATGAAGAGAAGCTTAAACTCAAGCTACATCGACTGAGCAGAATTGCATTGTGACTTAGTAAACTCCAGCTTGATAGTGTTTCTCTGAAAATAGTGTGAGTCTTTACTGGAGCGCGTAGTTTCTCCCTTCGTAATAGCGAAATAAGCTCAGTCTTTGGACTGTTTTGTTATTGCCACTTTGTGATCAACCAGGACTCCGGACTACCGAAAACAATTTCGCACTTTCCTTCTCTCGCTTTCTTCTCGTCTTCCTCTCCCTCTTCACCGATGCCAAATAGCTGCGGCCGAAAATCCAAGCTTTTTCAGTTGTTCCACTTGGTATCGCATTATAGATATCAGCGGCGAAACGACTATTATCGTAGAGTTTTCTAGGGTTAGAGCAGCTTTAGCCAAGCGTGGGAATAGCTGAAAGATGAAACTTTTGCCGAAACCGATGGGCATAATACCGAAAACATCTCTACCGCTAGTCAAGTCGCAGACACTCGTCTAAAGCACAAGACAACGCGGATTCATAAAGATCACACGCGCGATTCGCGTTAGCCATCTTGGTGATGACAAACGGATGACCACACTACTAGGTGATGATGTTAACTGTCACAATTGACCAATCAGAGGGTATATCAGGAGCTGATATACCGGAAAAAGCCGTTAAAAAAATGCGTACAGGCTCCGCCGCCCTGTCTCTCCCCAGCCCCCGCGCGTTTTTCGCATTTTTTATTACTGAACGACTTTCCACCACCATCTCGGAGCCTGGAACAGGCTAAGCCTAGTAGTGACCTCTAGAAAGTCTTCACACCTCAAGAATCTTATAGAGACCTCGGGTACTAATGTGTGGGTATCTCTCGTTATCACAGTCCTCATCACAGTACTGTATGTAAATACTGATCATGGTGGTTCGAGTTATCGTGAGAAGTATAGTCTGGAGATTTTAATCGGCTTTTCTTGAGTGGAATCTCATAACTGTGAAGTGGAATACACTAATGACGTAATAGCCTTTTTGTCTGAATGAATAAAATGCGGCGGAATTATAAAAGTCGCGTGCCATTTTAGGGTGTCTTATGAGGTTTGGCGGGTTTTATAGTTATTTTCAGATCCATGTCATAGTTTATTAAAACTGTTTCGTGACCTTATTTAGTCATTATGTCGACACCTATGAACTGTAACAAAATTATGCCAGGTTTATTTTCTGCCGCTCTTATTGTCCGTTGCTGATATTGTTCCAGTTCCGGCAGTAAACGTGATTTTGTACCTTTCCCCTCTCCTCTCCCTACCCCTCCACGATGCAGTTATTTTTTCCCCCTGTTCACTTTATGTTTTCCCTCCACTATGACACCAAAATTCTATTGTTGTCCTACCACCACCAACACAATTATATTATTTTCCCTTCTCACCCTCCTCAATCAAACCCGTTACTTGGAGACCCAGTTGTTATTAGGGGGCCGTTTCTGGAAAGTCCCGATAATTATCAGGCCCGGTAAGCTGTCCCCGTTTACATTAAAGATCGAGGTTTCAATAGTTTTGCATCTAACATGATAAAACTTCAGTTAATGAAGCAAAATGGAGTAGTTTGCTAGCCAGGACCCGCACTCTTATTCTTTATATTTCGATTTGAATATTTGATTTCGGGCCCGAAAAGTTACCGGGACTTTCGAGAAACTGGCCCCTGCGACCTAGATACTTTTTCTATTATTATCCGGGACACTGATTCCCATCCGATAAGGAAATCACCAAAGCTGAAACCATTATCACACCTACCCACCCATAATTCAACTTTAACTCCCCTTCTGGAATGTTCTCATAATAACCCAATAAGTACTGTTGATCCACGAGGTCAGGAGCATCAAACCGCCATTTGTCGTACTGCACAGCCTCAATCGTCATTAGTCCACAATATCTGGTGTCATTGAACTTGAAATACAAGCGGCTACACGTTCCATTACTATCAAGCCTTGTAGATCCCTGGAATGAAACTCTGAGCGCTGAAGAAGATAGCATCTTAAAAAACGAAAACGTCTAAAAGAAATAAACTACAATGTCGTTAGGTAAGGCCTAGGCCAAACGTCGAGCCATTTTTATTGACGAAAAAATTGTAAACAAAGATTCGCCTACAATCTTGCAGTTTACCGATGCAGGAACAGAAGATTAATTCAATACTTCCGTAACAAGGATCAAGTACAGGGATTAAATATTTAAAACAAACACAGAAGAAAAAAGACAAGTTCGGGCTTGTTTAGTTGAATGAAAACGCCTAAAATTTGTAACGAACTTGGAGGAAAGGAAAAGGGAAAAACAAACACAAAGTAACAGAAAGCAAAACTGTTTAAAAATGTTGTTTTCTTGTGGAAAATTGTTGTCCTTTTTTCATAATGATGTCATCATTAACTTTTGACCCTATTTGAGTACCCCGGAAGAGAGAACGTGAACAGCGGTTGAGAACTTACAAGATAACTTCCCCTAAAGGAAAAAGAAAAAATGCAAGAACCAACAATCTGAAACAGGAAGAAAAGATTATCTTAAAAATAAACAAACAGGAACAAGATATTAAAACAATTCTTAACAAGGATCAAGTACGAGGATTAAAATTTTAAAATAAACACAGAAAAACGAGACAAGTTCAGGCTTGTTTATTTGAGTGAAAACGCCTAAAATTTTTGACGAGCAAAGAGGAAAGGAAAACGAAAAAAACAAACAGAAAGCAACAGAAAGCGAAATTGTAAAAATGTTGAGGTTTTTTGGAAAATTTTGGTTCTTTTATTATGATGATGTCATCATTAATTTTTGACCCTGTATCAGTACCCCGGAAGAGAGAACGTGAACAGCGGTTGAGAATTTACAAAATAACTTCCCCAAACGGAAAACGAAAAAATGCAAGAACAAACAATCTGAAACAAGAAGAAAAGATTATCTTAAAAATAAAAATAAAAAAACAGGAACAAAATATTAAAACAATTCTTAACAAGGATCAAGTACAAGGATTAAAATTTTAAAATAAACACAAAAAACGAGCCAAGTTCGGGCTTGTTTATTTGAGTGAAAACACCTAAACGTTTTGACGAGCAAAGAGGAAAGAAAAACGAAAAAACAAACAGAAAGCAACAGAAAGCGTACTTATAAAAATGTTGAGGTTTTTTTGGAAAATTTTGGTTCTTTTATTATGATGATGTCATCATTAACTTTTGACCCTGTTTCAGTACCCCGGAAGAGAGAACGTGAACAGCGGTTAAGAATTTGCAAGATGACAATTGTTAAAGGAAAAAGAAAAAAATACAAGAACAAACAATCTGAAACAGGAAGAAAAGATTATCTTAAGATTTTTGCTATTTAAGCGACGGCTCTTAGCACTTAACGCAGTAACGGCGGGGAACTTTGCTAACTCCCATCATGGTGCAGCATTTTGTTCTTCTGTTGATTCTTTGCATAGCTGGAGGCTCCTTAGAAACAACGACCACACCTCAGCAACAAAATACTGCAAAGGTAAAGGATCTATGCGAGGTAAGAAATGAATGGGTGAAAAGAACTAAGCCCTAGCAAGCTTGACAGTTTAAAATAAAAAAATAAGCAATTTAGGCCTGTTTCAAACGTCCTGCTGCTGCACTGCTAAGCTGGTCGATTGTAGCACGACTGTAAAGCAACGGTCGCACGAAAAAATCTAATTCAGTCAAATAAAGGTAGCCTAACAAAGTTTGATAGATCAGAGTCGATTCAATTAATTTCAGGTGTTACTTATAATTAAGACTCGTTGCAGGTATAAAGTTCAAATTTGGCATTGACAGCGACAATACATTTATTCGGTTGAACGAAGGATTTCGTATGTTTCCATGGCAACGAGGGTGATTTTAAACTAGTCTCAAAATTTGGAATTTATTAGGTTTATGCAAAATCCAGTCGTTACACCTTCCCATAAATTTGCGCATAACTTAGAATTAGTGAGTTCGGGAGCCGATAAAATAAAACAACCAAATTATAACAACCGTTTTTGATTATTTTAAGAAAAAATCGTTTAAGAGAAACTTTCTTGTATGACAAAACTCCTTTGTTCAAGATTTATTTTGAGGTTTACGTTGACTTAAGTGCAACGTATAAACAGGATTTGTGCTAAGTTTTAATGGGTAGGTTTTACTACATTAGTGACCTTGAGATACACCGTTTCTGTCTACGAGTACGTGTAGGCGACCACGTTGGTCACGTAGTTAAATAAAAGGCAACCATTGTTTTCCAGCTGAGATGATGGCTTTACGTTCATGTAGTTGTTATTGAACTTTGTTGTCGTTCTTGAACTAAAGTGTCTTTATTGAACTACAAAAAAGAAATACCGTTCTAACCGGTAGCCTACCCGTTTTTTAGGGATAAGAAGAAATCTACCCGTATTTACGGCTATACGTACAGGTTATTTACCCGTACTCGTACACTGAAACGGTGTATCTTAAGGTTTCTATTGTCGTTCGTTTACACTGTTTATAAAATTCAACAAAACATCCTCTCAAACATTGCTCCCTAAGTACGCATGCTGAACACTTGGGGGAGGGGGTGCGAGGCTGAGATCACACGATATGCCAAAGGCGACGAAAGAAGAGTAAATTTTTACTGACAACTTCTTGTCGCACTTTTTTTCTATAAAAGCTTATTGGCTGCATATCTCCTCGTGATAATGGTGTTAACTTGCGAGTAAATGGCTAGACTTAGACTCACACGTAGTCTCCTGCTGTGCTAAATTTGAAGTTGGCACGAGAGAAGCACAGCTTTTTTTGTTGTTGTTCCCTGCGCAGAGAATTCCATTACTATTACAATACGTTTGCTAGTAGCGGCAGCGGCAGTTGTGGCGTTTTTAATAAATTCAACCACAAATAGATACGTGCTCGCCTTTTGGAGTTAATTATATAGCACCTAATAGAACCTAAACATGCAGAAAAAAAGGCTTGCACCGCAAAAATGTTACATGTTTATGCAGCGAGAATGGAGAAGTATGCCTCAAATCTCTCTCATTCAAATGCATGACTTCCGAGAAACCCTCCCACTTCGCGTGCAAAACTCGCAATGCAAAACTGCAAAGGTGACGTCAACGCCTGGTATAGGAGTCTTCAGCTTCAAGGATATCGAGTTGCATTTCTTTTAGTGATCTTTTAAAAGCCTTTTCGGTCTTTCTTTAAGAATTTGAGGTATCCCATTCCAAATTTTGACCCCAACACGTGAAAAAGCGTTTCGTTTGACATTGAGTCGACATTCTTTAGTATAAAAATGTTCAGAAGTTGGGGCTCGTGTGTTGTAAGTATGAACACTAGAAATTCGAAAGAAGAGTTTCAAAATATTATCCGGAGCAGTGTCCTCCTTTTCCGGCTAAATTTTAATGTCAATTAGGTCCATTACAATTCATCTTTACTTTCAGAAATCTATACTCGGCCATGGTTTTCCTGGCATTCCTGGATCAAATGGTATACCGGGAATGCCGGGCGTCCCCGGACCGCAGGGACCCCAGGGAATAGAAGGTGCAAGAGGGCAAATTGGAGATAAGGGATCGCAAGGAATGCCGGGTCCAAGAGGAGACAGAGGGCGCGAAGGGCCTCCCGGAAAGAGCGGACCCCGAGGAATCAGGGGAATAAAAGGTGAACCAGGACTTGTGGGAATGAAAGAAGAGCCAGGCATTGTGGGAAATCGGGGAAGAAAAGGAGACAAAGGAGGGAAAGGAGAAAGCGCCAAAGCAAGTCAAGCAAGTGTAGTACCACAAACCAACTGGAAACAATGTGTGTGGAAATCAGCCAGCAGTACTGATAACGGAAAGATTAAGGTAAACAAGGAACTTGTTAATGAGAACCCTCTCAAGGATTTTAAATTTACAAGTGTACTCCTCAGTGAATATATAAGGTTGAAGAGAATTAATCTCATGTCTCAAGAGAGTGCCATCTTTAATGCAATTGCCGGATTGCATAACGTAGGGGACAAGATACAAGTTCACATATTATTTTCAACCCAAGAGTAAGTCAGAAGGAAAGAGCAGACAGAGCTTTATTACAGCCATTTTGAAATCGCAGAATTCACTCAATCCCAATGTTTATTTTATCTAGGAGGAGGTTTGTTGATAAGCGGAAACAAAAATGCTTGTATCTAGAGTGAAAATGGTGCGATTTAAAACGGAAATGACGCAATTTAGAACATGCAGGCGGGGCGATAAGGGGAAGAGAGGAGGTCTGGGACCGAGAAACGATGTTCGCACAACTTGCAAAGCGGTCACCCTGCGTGGTGGTCAGCGGATAATTGTAGTATTTTTCCCACAGTAAATATTTTAATAGAAGCGAGAAGCGAACCCACAGAAGAAATGATTGAAAATTTGAAAAAAACAATATCATGCATCTTTGTTTTTCTTGCATATCGTATTTATCTTTTGGTACTGAAATTGCGGGGGAAACTAAACCGCAACCGAGTTAGATCTTAACCAAAAACAACGCCCTCGATAGATTTATAGGTTACATCGTTTTTGCAGGGCAAGGACATCAGAAGATTATAGAAGTTATGGTGCTAATAAAAAATACTAGAGAAAGTTTCAAATTTATCGAAGTAAGTATATTCAAGAGAGCCTTATAAATTTGAGCTTTCAGCTGTACATATCATTCCTGGATAAACGTTCACACTTCATAACATTTCACTTCATTTATTACGATCAGTCAACACTTTGAATTCAAAGTTAAAATTTAAAGCGATCCTAATAAAAAAATCCCAAAAGCTCTGTACCTTGAAGCGACCTTAACTTTCCCAAGGTTTGCAGGCAAAACACTGCTCGATTCCGGCGGTTCTTATCAGCTATACGCAGCTGTATGGTGCATATTCCAAACTCTGCATGATGAAACTGTTAAACAGAAAAAGAAAAACCAAACACTGTGTCTGAAAAGCGACATAAAACCAATAAATTTGCGAATTACAAAAATATAATAGTGAGAAACAGTCCCGCCTTGGACCGCCATGTTTTTGTTCCTTCTCAAAGGTTATCATTAGATCCCATCGACCTCAGCCCTTTCGGACACCTCATATATAAAATTTACACAAAGCAGTTTTCCCCTTTGTTAACTAGGGTTAAGCAATGCCTTTACTGATTAGGGTTCAACATTGTTTCGAAACTGGTTAGGTTCTTTTTTGGGGTTGGGGTTGACGCTATATGTACTTAACTTATTTCCGTTCCATCCACCAAATCCTCAGTGGTCTAGTGGTTAGGGTAGTATACTGGACCATCTAGGTCGTGGAATCGAATCCTATTGTCTTTCATATAAATTTTTTTCTTTGAAAATGAAGAGACGCACTTTCATGAACATTTCCAGCTTGAAATATCATCTCAGTGTGATATAAAAGCAGAAAATAGTTCTACCTTGTGTAAATTTCATGAGGGGAGAAAGGCCACGGCCGATGGGATCTAAAGCTGACCCTTCTCAAAACCGTTGGTCTATGGTACTTGACGAAATGCGCATAATCAGTACACAAACCCGCTGGTAAGACCCTCGCTGATGCAAGTTGTGAGAACATCGTTTGGATTTCATTTAAGAGAATGTATGGGAAGTCTTACCCCCACCCCTGCTGAGAACATGAATTTCGCTAATTACAACAGATGTGATTTAGAGCAAAAAATCGGGTGATTCGCGAATAAATCACACTGCTGAGAGCCAATTAAATTGCAAGGCTCACCAGTGATTTCAAAATTTATATCATAAGTAAAGTAATCGATTCAAGTACATAACAGTTTGTGTTGACAAGTCGATATCATGTGGACTTATACCCACGGCCCAGCCCAGTGCCGTATGATATCCGGTAATCAATAAAATGATGTTCTCGTACTGCGTATATTCTCAGGTTTTTGTTTTTGTTTTTTTTTGTTTTTTTCTTTCTTTGTTTGTTTGTTTGTTTTTACATGACTTCACTCGGTAAATCACATCCATGAACATCCGGGACAAGTGATAAACTAGCGCTTTTTTAGAATAGTTGTCTTTTCAACTATTATTCTCTCGCAGGACTGTACTTTTAACAAGCTGACGTCAAATACAGCACTCAAAGTCTCATTCCAGGGAAATCTTAGATCTGAAACTTCCGATGGATGTAATCGGTGGTATTTCAAGTTCAAGGGAAATGAATGCAATGGACCAATGACGATTGACGCTGTTGTATATAACAGGTGGCCATCAGGGAGAGCAGCTAATCAGCTGCATCATCGGTCATTTGAGGGGTACTGTGAGAACATCTCACAAGGGACGGTTAGAGTGGAATTATGGGTCGGGAAGTGCCCCGGCGAGACCGTAGGTGATGCGTACACTGGGTGGAATTCAGTGTCAAGGATAATAATCGAAGAAGTATCTAGACCGCAGTCCTAAATTACAACTTTATTTACATTTCATTTCAAGGTGACCAGTCTGGACAGCTGAGTTTTCATTTTTAGTAAGCGCTCTTGGTTTAAACAAAGGAACTGAAGTTTTTCAACTGTGACACACAATCTCACCTAAGCAACAAAGTGAGTCAAGCGTGTCACGTGAATTCATGTGTATCTAGTCACGTGACAGCAAATGGCCAAGGCAGCAGGTACTTCGTTATCCCCGTAGTTTCTACCACTTTCTGCTACCGTTCCAATTACTTCAAACAAACGCATAGTTTTCCAAGCGGAAAATAATCCCCGGAAACTAAGGCTAAATTAAGTCTGATTCAGCATATTAGCGTGGATCATCCACGCGGAACACATTCGCGCTATGTGATTGGCTGTTGTCTAATCCCCCTTGGGATCTTTGGTCTTAAATACGACGAATTCCCTATGGAATAGGGTGTGTATGGAGGATGCCTTCTCTATCCCCTTTATCCTCTCTTGTGTAGCAAGTATTCTTTTAATAAGAGAAAGATTTAGAATCCTCATCACGTTTACGGTCGTCAGCTTCAAGTTCAAAATTTCTCAAAATGTTAGCAGCAAAATGTTGATGGTGCGGTACACATGCACCTTCATCTTTAAAGATGTTCCCCTCATCTAGCCCAAAGGTAGCCGGGTCAATTGAACGCAGATCTGACATCCACCATGATTATAAAAGCTTCGTCAGATTAAAGTTCATAATTTCTCAAATTTGGAAATGTGCCGATAAAAAGTGTCTAAAATAGCTCTAGTTATGGATGAAAGAACAATGAATATACCGATTTGTGGACAGACATAATAAACAGTAAACGACAAGTGAATGGAAAACTTAGTCTCCAGGTACAAATTGACGTTGGCCGCTCGCCGTTAACGCGATTTCAAATCTCTCTATTAATAGCCAAGCAAACTTGACGTAACGTGGGGGTGGAAGTACATCATGAGTCAGGTGGGTGTCTTTATTAAGAGGGTTATTAAATTTAGGGGAAATGTAAGAGCTAGGGACAGTAAACTAAAATTGATCGTAATAACGAGGTTATGTCTGTAAAGCGGAGTTTGACTTTAACTGCGCATGATTGGCTTCAGTCTGTTTCATCACTACTCAACATGCAATGGCACGTGGGAATGGTAATGGGAAAATCCCCACAAATAACATGGTCTGGGATACTCGCGAAGGCCCGATCGTCTGGGAATTCCACGACATATCGATTCCTTCCGAGGTTTTGCTGAATAATGACAAGAATGAAAACATCTAACACGTAGCCGTGTATTGAATGGTTGGAAACAGACCCCCGGAGAAATCGGAAAATCGGAAGCGTTTCTGTTTCACCAAAGTCTGTCATATTTTCGAGATGGTCTACGAATAAACCCATGCCATTTATAAATTTGATGAATTTCGATGAATCTTTTTTTGCAAACCTTCTGTTAATGCCGTCAGCAATGTCGTAGTCGCTTTGTTTGGGCCGGTACTCTCCTGCACGAGCTTTCACTTCTGACTTAATAGGATTTTGGTCTAAATCGAAAGGCTGACTAGTGTTTGTGTCGACCGGTTTTTGGATGTTATTCCTTTTTTATATGGGTTTGTCAATGTAAGTGTCATTTAACAGTTGTGGGTTAATTAAATTCGAGTGTCGGTCCTTGAAGTGAGCACGTTTGAGAAAACAACTGACCTTGGGTTTTTTCCCTCATCGGAGCTCCTTTATTCATTGAAGTAAAGCCTCGAACTGGTTAGGTTCATCATAGGTTTGTTTTCAGTCATTTCGGTGGGTAATAGGAAGTCCATTCAGTTAAAGTCACTAGGGAGTGTACATTCGAGGACAAACGTTGGGGGCAGTTGAAAGATAAATATAGGAAAATGGATAAGTTTTGGCTTGTGTTGCTGGAGATGAATTCAAAATCTACTACTACTTACACGTCTCGAGGTTAAGACCTTTTGATTAAACCAGGAAGGCTTCTTAAGTTTCTGTCAGAGTTTATACTAACTACAGTGGATTGTCATAAATAGCTAGCTAAAAACGACATTTCAAAGTGCATACTGCCGGGAAAAACAATGCTGAGACAGATACTCGTTATATCAGGCCTTTACGCGCGCATCTAAGTGTGAGCGAATAAAGCCAACCAAGCAAAAGAAACGGACATTGAAGGAATTTCTACAGATATTTTCGAAGTGTTAACCAAGGAAAACCATCATAACGCTTTAAAAGCAGAACAACGTAGGCAAGTAGAATCCACTAAAACTTCGCAGAACATTAAGACCTTTGCAATTTGGCCGCACATTCAAAGAAGTTTAAAGGTCATCCTCTGCTATTTTTTCATGTATCTACTTATATACACTTGTATGGGGAAACTAGACAGTAAATAAAGGATAATAAATCATATATAAACAAAAAACTTTGCACATATTTGGCTAGTGCAGACCCAAATGTAAAACGTTTTTATCATTTATTATCATTTGAAAACGTCACTAAAAGAACACCGACATCAATTAAACGATTTATCGTTAAAATGAGTTTTTATTTGGTATTATATTTTTAAAACGAAGCTGTACGTGGTCCTCGCAGTGAATTGAACAATAGAGATTACTTTGCTTAAACAAAGTACCTAATCTTTCACACGCCTGTACAGGAACAAATAATACAACAATGAGGAGATTTCTAGCACAAAAAACAAAGAAAACAGGTACAAGCAAAACAAAGGATATTTGCTATTTAAATGAAAACTAAGTAGAACTGATTTCAGTCCGTAATCGCAGTGTTCTGGTTCAGCTCTCATCATGGTGCAAAATTTCGCTGTTTTCCTAATTATCTGCATTTCTAGAGGTTCTCTGGGAACGACCACCTCACCTTAGCAACAAAACACTGCTACATTACAAGATTTATGTGAGGTAAGAAACGATTATTTTACAAAGGTTGTCCATTCCTAGAAATTGCGATTAGACACCTCGCACGACAGCACCTGTAATCTGCACAGCTCATGGCCATCATATAAATGCAAGTTTTGGTTTGGATAATTTTAGTCACTCTGTGCCTTATAATTATGCACTTTACAATCTACCACATCAGAAACAATAGCGATTTAATGTTAAGGTTTTTAGCGTTCCTGCGTGCATTTAAATTTAGTTAACAAAGAAAGTGGAAGTAAATCTGTGCGTTTTTTGGCTTTAAACGCTAAGTATAAAAGAAGGCTTACTTATTTTATTGATATAACTTTCTAGCATGAAAACAATCTGACATTATATTGTGCTTAAAATTACCATCCCCACCCATGAAAGGTGGACCACACCACCGGGGTCTAAAAGTCCCATAAGAGTAAGGTGAGAGTGTTGCATGACACATCCTCTCAATTTTCGAACTTATCTATGAAGACTAGAATGTCCTACCAATCAGTGATGTCAGGGTAACACATTCACCTACATTCTCCTCAAATGACTTGAAAAACCTGAGTGCTGGTGCAACCAGGAATAAAACCCAGGTAGCTGCAAAAACTATTATCCAACTAACTGAGCTAATCATGCAGCCCTAGTGGGCATAGATTGACATACGGTATTTGGAATCCATGATGGTCCTTAGCTGAATCTCTCCTAATGCGGGATTTAGTTCAGTTGAAAGGCCCAAAAATTCCTCGTTTCTTATACGTAATAAAAAAATTCATCTGATCATATATTATGCTACTGACTAATGACTGCCTTTCTACAAAGCTGGATTACTTACCTAGAGCAAACCCTGCTGTTAGAATCAAAGCCAGCAGTTACCAGCACCTTAATGAGAAACGAACGTAAGCAAACCTTATAACTGTAGAATGGACGAACAAAGACCACAGTTTGACTAAAATATATATTATAATCAGACAAATGGCTTCATTTGTAACCAAAAAGAATGACCCTTTTAAGGTAATGATTTATTTCATACTCGCAGTTTGTCGAGGCGTTAGTCGCAGTCAACAACTATTTTATTCAGAACTACGCTCACACGGACAATTATATTCCACGTAGTGATGAAACTATCTTTATTTACAGAAATCTACACTCGGCCATGGTTTTCCTGGAATACCAGGATCAAATGGGATGCCTGGAATACCCGGGGCCCCCAGACCGCAAGGACCTCAGGGAAGGGAAGGTGTAAAAGGACGAATAGGTGATAAGGGATCACAAGGTATGCCGGGTCCAAGAGGAGACAGAGGACGCGAAGGGCCACCTGGGAAGAGTGGACCGACAGGTATTGAAGGCATCAAAGGTCAGCAGGGACTTGTGGGATTAAAAGGAGAGCGAGGAGTTCCGGGAATCAAAGGAGAGCGAGGCATTATGGGAAATCAAGGAAGAAAAGGAGGCAAAGGAGAGAAAGGAGAAAGCGTCAAAGCAAGTCAAGCAAGTGTAGTACCACAAACCAACTGGAAACAATGTGTGTGGAAATCACAAACCGATACTGATGACGGAAAGATTAAGGTAAATAAGAATTTTGGTTCATGTGAGCCCTCAGTACAAGTATCCTTAATCAAACAAAAGTACACCTCCATAAATAACGACGAGGGCAATAAGTCGTATGTTCCCATTCACTCGGCAACTCATTCATCAATTAAGTTAATCCTGCTTAAGCGGGCTTTTTTATTTCTTTACGTACACATAACTACTTAATATTTCGCAAGCTGTGCCGACCTTAATGCAATATATGGTCTTCCTGTAGTGTGTATATTGTCAAGCCTACCTTGTATGACCGTTAATCACGTGACCATGCAAAGTCGGAAACTACGACATTTTACTCGTCTTTTCTCTCTTACAGGAGTGTACTTTCAACAAGTTAACGTCTGATACATCGCTCAAAGTCTCGTTTCACGCAAACATGAGGGTCAGAGGTAGTACTAAGTGTAATCGTTGGTATTTCAAGATAAATGGAAATGAATGCAACCGACCAATGACGATTGAAGCACTTGTCTACAATTATTGGCCGTCTGGTAATACCAATCATGATCAGCTGCATCATCGGTCATTTGAGGGATACTGTGAAAACATTCCACAAGGGGCTGTTAGAGTGGAATTATGGGTAGGACAGTGCAGTGGCAGCACCTTGGGTGATGCTTACACCGGGTGGAATTCAGTGTCCCGGATAATGATTGAAGAAGTTTCTAGGCCCCAGTCCTAATAGTTTTGTTCACACCAAAGAAGCCTCAGCTAAAAGAAAAAAAGGGATAATAGTTTCAAGAGCAATAATAAATAGTTAGATTGTATGACTTAATTGTATAATTTTTCATCTTGTGAAATTTAAGAAATGGCTTCTTTCTTATATGACCATTGCCAGGTCACGTGATGGCAACCACCATAATGAAACGACTTTATTGAATAAGCACACAAACGTTGAGTCCAAATTTTTATTAATTCATGATTAGTGAGCGCGCACGATTTTTATTTACGAGTTGTAAAGAATCGCAATCGAACAAGTCAGCAAGGCGAATGAGTGAATAAACTCAATCGTAAAAGCGAAACAATACCGGTTACAATAGATCTTCTTTTGTGAGAATTAGGTATAGGTTTTTATAGTCGCGTTAAGAAGTTATGTATCCTTATGTTTCGTGATGGCCTATAGTTTGGACTACATGAGATTTAGTTTATCATCATCACAATAGAGTTGATTTACTCAAAAAGAAAAAAATGTATTTTCTGTTTTGTGGACAGCACATTTAAGAGGCTTGGGCCGTGATACTCAAAGCCCTATTTCAAAGTAATCTCAGAGTGGACCTATGATCATTGCCTGTATTGAATTCGCCACGGTGACTCAACACAGTGACAGGGGATAAAACCGAACTTACGTCCCAACTGATATCAAAACCTTCATTATCCACCCAGCCACACCACTGGGGTCTACGCCTCCTACTCATTACGAACAGTGGTGTGGGTTCTTTTACGTCCCACAAGAACAGAACAGTGAAAGAGCTGTGGGACGAGGCCTATGGTTTTACGTCCTTATCCGAGAGGAGTAGAATGTTAGAATATCTAACCATTTGTTCTTGTCGCTTGTAAGACCCCGGGTGTTGGTGCGACCGGGGTTTGAACCCGCGAACCACCTCCAGCTCAGCAGAGCAGTTACATAGGGTTAAATTATGGTTCGGAAAGTGTGATAAATGTCCAAGAAACAGTCAATGACAAACGAACGATCTAGTCCTCAGTCCTAACCAGTGAACCTGAAAAGAATTGTCCTCTGATAAAAGCAGGCTCACTGTTGCATTTTTTCATCTAAACAATCATATATTCTGTCGTAAATTATAACAACTGTCGACATTTGTAGCAGCTGTCGTAATATGTAATACCTGTAGCAATTTTTAAGTACCTTGTCGTAATTGTAATAAAAGAGCTCGAGTACTTTGTAATAACACTTTGTCGTAATTTTTGATAAGCAAAGGTGTCGTTATTTGTAATAAAGCCCTTTCTTAAGTTCTTTCGAATTGCTACATGTATTACAAATTACAACAAAATTGTTGCAAATTATCACAGCTATTACAAATTAAGACATAACAATCAGTTCAAAGTACTAAAGTTGCAATTCAATGAAAGCCTATCTATTTGAGACAGCTTACATTTGTAATTAAATATAGAATAGCTAACTACCTTTTTTGCTTGTAACAAAAATCAACTTTCCATAGCATACAATGTAAGCCAGCTATTATATTGTAGAGCGCTACATAAGTCAGTGAGAAAATTTCCCTACGTAATTAGTCAGTGAGAAGCGCAGGGTCTAAACTCAGCCCCTAATGACCAAGGGCAAATAACGAGCTTGATCAGCACCCCACCCACCCACCCTTAACCAACCAACTCTTATCACTCGTCTTTGGTCCCAACTTCACCCAGGCTAAAAATAAACAGGCGTTTCTAGAACCAAGGACATAGCTTGCGCGACATGCGCCGGTTACGCCGCAAAATGTAATACTAACGCTGAATGTAATAATCTTTCAACGCAAAATGTAAGAACTTTTTGAACGCATAATGTAATAACGTAAAATGTGTTGTGGTTCAGGAATCAGTAGCGGACCGAGATCTTCATTTAAATTATACGTTAATGGTTATTATTGTTATTATTATTATTATTTTATTTATTTTTTTATTATTATTATAATGGCAGTGCAAACGTCTGGATACTCAGAGTAAAAAAATAAAAGCCTTGGATGGGCTGGAAAGCCTAACCAGCTGCAGCATCGACTAAACTTCGAAGTAACAACTACACAATAATTTGCGCAAAAAAAAAAACCTGGGTAAAAATGATTTGATAATAGCGTCATAAAAAAATAATAATAAAAACAAAAATAAAAAATCCTACAAGCTTTGTGGACGTCTTAATTATAAAATTAAAATGTTCTTAAGTTAAAAACCGTAGTTCATATAGCTGTCCATTAAATATGAGAACGTCTAAGGTTTGTCAATAAAATTTCGATAATGTACAAGATGAAGTATGTGTTAAAATGGGTGTCCAAAATTTCTATAGATATCTAACCGCTCAGCTTGAACATTCTAGCAATGTGTAATGAACTAGACAGGATTGCCTTTTGCATTTGGCGCATAATCGATTTACACTTGTCTCCTACATGCTCTTTTATATTCTGCTCAACCTCTTTCGAACAGCCTCCAAGGACATCCATGATGATGTTGTACTGATTGACCTTGTACTCAGGATATCGGTTCGTCAGCTCTGGTCTCAGTTGACTGTACTTCGTTGTCTTCGTGAAATCTTTAGACTCTCTATTTTCCAGTTGTGAACAGCTCATTTCAATCACTCTGCATTCCTTGCTGGTCTTGTCAATGATCGTCGCGTCGATTCTATTAGCTTTTAATTGAGTTGTAATAATATTGCAATTATTTTACACTATATAAAGCTTCGAGTTTAAACCTTAAAATAAGTTGATCAAGAGGGGTTAGCTTTTACGTCTTTCTTCGGTGCCGCAATTTTATACGACGAAATCACGGTTCGAGGTTGTCCGTTGAAGTGAGAAGAAGTGATACCATTTGCTTTCATTGAAATGAGTGGATGAAAATTGACTGCTCTTTTTGATATACAAATCATGTCAAAGAGAAAGTAAAATCAACTATTACAGCTGATTCTTAAAGGGACTGGTGCACGATAATGCGCATGCGCGCCGTTTGTCTCTTCAGAATAAATTTGTCGGGTCAACACTAAATTCGGAATCGCCATTACCGGTACAATCATTGAAAATCCTTCGTTTTTTTCGGACATCCGTCGCTTTGGCTGGTCTAGTTATACTTCGGTAGTGGTGATTAACGTGTGGTTGTGTCGTTTGACTGGTTACGTTTTAAGAAGAGGCAAAAAATAATGTTTTGATCATGGAGGTTCAGAAGAGCGTCGTGGCCGTCCGGCAACAGGACGTTCTCAAGAGTCTCTGGAGATAGAGAAGCTTAGCCTATCGATTTGGTATGGTTCTAGAAGTAGTGTGTGGCATACGAAAATAATACACGACACTTGGAAAGAGGTTAAAGGCATGAGTTTGTTCAACTTTGATTTGATTTTTGACTCCGACCTGTAGTTATACCGCAACAGGCCGCGCGATCTTCACCGATCTGGTACACTTGAAATGTTCCTTGTGTCTTTGCTTTACGATCGTATATGTTTAAGAATTGATGTTTTTAAAATAAATTATTGCTTGAATATTCTGTTTATAATCTAGTTTCTTTATGTGTGCTACTCGAAAACATTTGTTTTGCGGAGCACTGACCCGATGCAATGCGAATGAATTTGTTCATTTGCTGATAAGCAATTGAAATTTATGCTCAATTAAGGATAATCTTTATACTCATACCTTGTGTGTTGTTGTCACCGGTCAGGCGCTATTTGTAGGTATTTCTGGGTTTATATAAGGCGAACTGAGAGAACAGTAATAAGATGTTTGTTTACGAATTTCGTTTGCCGATCGGTGACTGTTTTGTTAGCGTGGGTACGACCTCGTAAAAATACACGTTGGTAAATGTTTGTTTCAAAGCAGGACAGGGCTGTAAATCTTATTCTTATCGGCTGCAACATTTATCTGACGAGTAGCAAAGAATAAACTTGAATTATGGGGATAAATAAAATCAAACCAAATGGCCGGAAATACTCTCGCGTCGCGAACAATTAATTTGAATTTTGTAAATTTACTTGCGTGCATGTAACTCGCTTCCGATTGGTTGAAAAACAATCAGCTACTGTCAGAACTCACACATGCGCATTATCGTGAACCAGTCCCTTTAAGTCGTGGCACGAGCCAATTAATAAAACTGATTTACAAAGAGATAGGAATTGCTATTACTGAAAAGAAAAAAAAATTAATAACGAACAGCCAGCAAAACACTAAGCTGAAACATGTCATGTTAGGCCCTTTTCAAACGTGGACTTTCTTATAAGTGCCGGACACTCGCAATTGATTCAGACGTCGGATATTATGGTGCTGAATTTAAATCCGTTTGTTGTAAATATTCTGACCTCAGTCTCTAGAACAAATTGTTATCCATCATGGACAACGGTTTCTATAATCAATGCATTATATTTGGCACATGTGAAATTCAACTTCTGAACCTTAGTCGAATTTTCGACTGTTTCAGTCGCATATTCGGCAAAGTTGTTTTTAATTTGAAACAGTGTCGAATTTAGTTGATTCAGACGTCGCATCTCAAAGCAGTTACCTGTCGAATTAGATTAGGCACATGTGAAATCCAACGTTTGAACTAGGTAATGATAAAAGCGTCCAGTATTACTCAAAATACCGGTAGATATGCTCTGATACATTAGGCAGTTTTTATATTCCTGTAAACATTGCTTTCAATTTACCACATTTTGTTACCATAGCTACATGCACCACACAGGTAAAAAAGAGAGTAAAAAAGAAAAATTAAAAAAAAAAAACTAAGTTACGTAAAATTTGTTTCAAGGGGATTCTCCGAATCAGTTAGAACTAAAAGTTAACACCTCTATCCACTGAACCACCTCGTTAAGCGATGACAATTCAAGTTTAAAAGAGGTATATTCCTTCTCTATGGTGATTGACAGTTTTCAAGGATGACTTTTTCGGTTTTCGTCTAGAATTAAATCTTTAACTGGTCGTAGCCAGACGTAAAGCTCACAATAAACCCATTAATACTCTTTCAGGCTTGGTCCATCCCGGGAAACGTTTAAGGAATTTATGATGTATCGGTGGCTTGGCTAGCTACTCTCCCTGTTCGTAAGGTGTCTTTTAATCGGTCGGAGAAAACATTAACGCAATATTGTTTATCACTATTTCCATTGTTTTAGGTTAGGGTAGCAAACCATTTGGCTTTTAGGGTTAGAAGAACTGCTACATGATCTCTCTCCCCGGAATGAAGAAAAACACAATATGGCCGCCAAATACATACTTTTACTTTTGAAAATTCTCCTTTATTAACAAACTTTGAACATTTATTTCGGCAAACAAACAGTAAACTTGAAAAAGGATTTTACAAAAGTCTCAGGTTAAGTAGTTCGGCTTTAACTTGCAATATCGGTCAATTTACGCAACTTTTAAACTTCTGCCTCTGTTTTTGTTTGCTTCTGCTTTAAAAATGGCATAATAATTACTTACTCAGAGACAATACAGTGTAAAGAATTGTTGAGAAAAACAACAAAAACTTGCCAGATGTGACATAGGAAGATATTTTATGGCAAATGTTATCTTGTTGTGGTCTTTCAATTTTCTACGAATAAAATTCTCAAAGTTATAAAGCTTTTTAAAAAAATCCCTCAAAGTATTATGGGAGATTTTTTATGATAATTATAATTTACTTTTATTATTATTATTATTATTATTATTATTATTATTATTATTATTGGTCTGGTGTTGACGCACATGCTTCAGAAGAATCCTCGCTTGTAAGTCCTTTAAACAGTCATCTACAAGGCTGTGTGAGGCAATAGCCACAATGACAACGACTCTGTCTACGCAATACATTGATCCTACGACCATGGAGCCCCTGGTAGCTAGCCGTCTGATTCCACTGGATAAAGGCGAGTCAGAGAATTTTTAAGGAGAATTTGCGGAAAGTGTGTAATAAGCGTTGCTAAAAAGGATGTTGTGGAAGCTAGCGGCTCACTCCAGCCGTGTGCTGGACAAAAATCCAGAAGCGACGCTGCAATAAACGCTGACGCTATGCATACCATATTTGAAACAGATGACACTGATGCCGTACTGCTCATCGACGTCTTAAATGCATTCAACGCACTTAACAGAGCAGCCGCACTGCACAACATCAACCTTCTATGCCCTGTAATAGCAACTTACGCCATTAATAGTTACAGACAGCAGCCAGCCTGGCTATTTGTCATTGGCGGCAAAGAGATCGTGTCAGCAGAAGGAACATCACAGGGCGATCCGCTTGCAATGGGTCTATATGCCTGCCTACAAGCAGCGTCCAGTGTGAAGCAATATTGGTCTGCAGATGATGCTAGTGGTGCTGTCTCTATAACGGAAATTATGACGCGGTGGGATACACTGAGCACCCTCGATCGGTCTAGATTTTGGTTATTTTCCGAACGACAGGAAATGCTGGATCATTGCAAAACCAGCTAAAGAAGAAAGTGTCAGGGAAGCTTTCAAGGACACGTCCATCAATGTAACAGTACACGGGCAGAAACACCTTGGAGCAGTGATAGGTTCAAGGTAGTATTTAGAGGAATATGTTAGCGTAAAGGTGACCAATTGGATCCATGAAATAGCTAAGTTAGCAGAAGTTGCTACGCAGCCTTCACCTTTGGCTTGAACCATCGGTGGACGTACTTTTTAAGAACTTTGCCGGACATTCAGGATCTATTAGAGCCATTAGAGAATGCAATATCTCATATACTCATTCCTGCGATTACTGAGCGCAAGTGTAATTAGCTGGATAGGAATATTCTAGCTCTGCTAATTCGTTTAGGTGGCCTGGGAAACCCGTCCCTCGCATTAAAACAAGGGGCGAATACGGTTCGTCAGTCAAAGTAACAAAGCCCCTTGTTCAACAAATAGTATCTCACAGTCACAATCGTATCTCTCAGTCACATCAGTTACCAGAAGATTTCCTGCACAACAGGAAGTAAGAAGTGAAAGATTAAAGGAACTAGAAGACAGAGCAGAGCGTATTAAGGAGATGGCACCAAAAAAAGACTCAGCGAGCACTAGATCTAGCATCAAAAAAGGCAACATCAGCGTGGCTTACAGTGCTGTACATCGAGATGTTACATATTGAAAATTCCCTATCTTTGAATTCCCCATTACAGTTTGACAACTCGAACCGGGGCACTTGGAAGACTATCCAATCACAACGGTTTTTGAAAACAAAGATTTTCAAGTTATTATTCTTTTTTTTTTTTTGCAATCGGGCTATTTGAGGGATGTTTCCTGAAAGTTTTCAACGCTCGCTTAGCTGATCCTTGAATTTTATTGGTGCGTTTGAAAAAAAAAACAAAAAAGTGATAATCTTTTGTCTTCATAAAAACGTTATGATTGGATATTCTTTATCCAAGTGCCTCGGTTCGAGAAGTCGCACCATAAATACACTCCGTCTGCTCCCCAAATTTTATCGCGAAACCTTGATCTAGCCTTTCGCCACATTTTCGAATACATCAGTACTTGTTTTAACATCTGTACTTGCACTTTCAGGTTTCGAACGTATTGTAATGCAACTTTAACAAGGGTGAAAACAGTCAACAACAGCTAGCAAAACAACCAATATGAATTCGTCTTGACATCACGCTTGGGATAGAAAACGTAAACTGTTGTTTTTATTCTATAAAATTATTAACATTATCATATGTTTGTCTTTATCATTATCATTTTCATTGTCATTTACCAATTATTGAATGAGGCATAGTAGGATGTGAAGAATTATATGCTGATCGAAGAGGGTTGGAAGTTACCTTGGATAACAAGTTTACCTCCTCGTATAATTTCTTCTAAAAAAGCAAACGCCGCGAGGGACATTCGCTTTTCACGTGTAAAAAGCGGCGTCTATCAAAACTGTCACGTTATTAGCGGGGCTACATCACATTGTCCCTTATTAGTATTCTCTACAGGACTATCACTATATTTTTCTCACTGGCATAGTACTTGGGCTGAGTTAATCTTTTATAATGCAAAGTTCTCATATAATATCGTATGGACCAAATTCCAAATGCAAGCACAAGATCACTTATTTGTTATCTAGCTAGTTGCATTGTTTTGAGATACCTATAGCAAGACAAAGGCAACAACAAAGGCATTGTTCAGGTTTCTCTCCTGTGTTATCATGCCTATTCCTATTCAAGGTATTTTACATGAAACAAAGGGCTTGTATTATTTGTTTGGATTTGCTTCTAAAAAAGGAAATGATTATTGTTTTGTTATTCTCATTTCAGGGAAACACTTAGCTATTTACCCCTTTGTGGGTGTTCTGATGCTGAGTCAAGCCCCCTTTGCTCTTACAGACCCTGCCACATGTGACACACACCATACTAGTATTAACAATTACTGCTTGTCCAGTAGAGTCGGTGGAGTTTACAATCTTGGAATTTTTGTTGCTGTACTTAAATAAAGCACTTTGTGGAAGATGCAAAAGGGATTGTTTTGCTTTAATGAGTATCTTATTTGCTAGTGTATCAGGTTTGCTATCATCATCATCACTGTCATCATCATCTGAGTTGTCACTTCCATCATCATCGTCGTCGTCATCATGATTATCATTGCTTCCGTCAGTTTCATCATTTCCTGCCAGTAAACCTTTGTTGAAATTGTCTGCAAGTTCTTGGATTCTTAAAGGAAGTTGCTCAGAGCAAATGGGGCACTTGACACCATACAGTATTGAGTAGTTATGATCGTTACAGTTTGAGGAACTACCAAGACAACTTTGTGAAATGTGTGGCCACAGTTGAAGCGCTGAACTGCAAGTAGGAGATTTTCATCTGCTCTGCAATCTGCTGCATCACAAGCCAACAGTGGGTCTGGTTCTTGACCCTTCCAGGCATACCCTAAGGGGAAGCTTCTTTGGTCCACAGTTGCATCAAGAGAAGGTAGATAATAAGGCTGCATTGGAAAAAGATAAAGGTTTGTTTCAGGTATATCTTGTAAAGGAAATGCTTTGTTTTGTTATGGAATGGATTGTTACAGCGATATTGGATTCTACCTGATATTTCCTTTGTCCTCTGGGTATTTTTGCAGAGTTTCCAAGGTTTTGCCTCACAGAGATGAACAAGTCAAGAAGAAACTCAGCTGCTTTGTTTGATAGGTCCCTTAGGTTCCGGACACCCTTGCCTCTTGGATTATTGGTAAGGAACCAGGTACAAAAGTCTTCTGCACATCTGTTTGCACTTATGGCCTATGCAGCTGCCTGAACTTGGCTGGCTGTGGCATTTGGAGGAACTGATCTGACAATTCAAGGACAATGAAATGTCTTAGTCACTTAGCTGAAATTAATGTAACACTTTTGGCTTATTTGAATTTTTCAAAAGTTTATTTTCCTTGACATTCCTGGGTGCAAAGAAACTCAGTTTTACAGATGCCGCAGCTGTAGCTAGCATTTACTAGCCCACACTCATTTCAACTAGCCGTAAAACCGTGTTTGATTAGCAGGATTAATTCCAATCCTTCTGTAATTTGAATTTGCCTGAAAAACAGCACTTGCCTGTTGGGCAAGTTAAGAACAAGAATCACTAGCCCAATAGCAAAATCCACTAGCCGTGGGCTATCGGACACGACTGTCTTTGCACGCTGACATTGTCTGTCATTGACAGTCATATCAAGGGCTGTGGCCTCGACTAAATTTCATTTAAAACAACAGCACACGGATGAAAAGTAGTTTTATTCAAACCACGTTTAGGAACTTTGCATTCCTTACCTTTAAAAATAATGAAGAATCATAACTTAGTTGAAGTAGTGGTCTGCTTGTTTTAAGAGGAATTGATTGGTTTACCACTAAATTTTTCAGGTAAAAAAAATATGTGGCATTGTTAAAAAACATGTTGCCCCTGGGGCAATATTGCACATTATTAGGATCTGTCTGTTATACTGTATCAGGGTAATGTTTGACAAACTGTTTATGCTCTTGAATTTCCTAGACACATGTATGTTACCTTTGAAGAAGTGAATGGAAAACTTCCACTTTCTTTTCTGTTAGCTCATTGAGCCATTGCTCCAGTAGCTCCTGGAAGCTGGGAATGGCCTCTTGCTGGTGTACAAGGTCGCTCAACTGACACAGGGTGGCCTTGTCATAGTGACGCCGCCTTTGGATGATAAACATGAGGGCTAACCGTATCATGGCATCAACCCACTTCCTTTGGTCACCACCTCGAAAGATAACTGAATAAAAGTAAAACACAAGTGGAACCAATTCATCCAGAAGAAACACAAGAAGGACATATTCTGGGTCTTTGCATTGTCCAAATGCAGGCAGAGCAGCGGTTTTTACAGTCAGCCATCCACCAAATGCTGTAGTGATGAGAGTTGAAATTCTGTGTGGTTTAGGCTTGGAAGGCAACACTTTTCTTTGACCAAACAAGTGTTTGTAAAGCTTTTCAAAAAAACAGCGGAAATTTGCCCCAACATCTTCTTGTGAGTTCAGACTGATATGGAAGGGCCCCTGCCATGGCACCACTGACAATACTCTGTCTGGGTCAACATCGGGTTTCCACTGTAGAGTAAGCAACCTTTTTTTTAGCAAATGTTTACAATCAAACTTTGACAGTATAAAAATAATTATTCTTACTTTAAAACTGTATGTATTATTAATTACTATTAAGTAATATTAAGATTAACATACATGTAAATGTTTTTCTGCTTAACTAGAGTGGACTCTCTCAGTGTGTATTTGTTTACGTACGCATGAAATGTTTCACTTCAGAAATATACTGTGAATATTATATTAAATATATATTGATTCAGAGGTAGCACATCCACAAAGTGGTCCTTGTGTACCTAATTCTCGGTCGGATTGTAATTTGGCAGTGTTAGTTTTTGAGGAGAGGGGAAAACTGGAGTGCACAGCGAAAAAAAAAACCCTCGGAGCAAAGGAGAGAACCAACAACAAACTCAATCCACATATGGTGTTGATGCTGGGATTTGAACCCAGGCCACATTGGTGGGAGGCGAGTGCTCTCACCATTGTGCCATCCCTTGCTCATTATTGTTCCTTATGCTAAAAGTGTTTTAAAAATGTTAAGCCAAACCTGGCATATAATCTTCTTGTTGTAGTACCATGTTGGCCAATCACCAGCTAAGAGCAGTAGGTTCTTTTCCATGTATTCGCTTAGTGATGAGCAAACTTCATTGAGGTGCTGCATTGCTTGTCTATAATTTGCCTTGCTCTTAAGGGACTGTTCAAATTCGTCTACTAGCCAAGTGTTGGACAGCAAATCCAAGTCATGTCTGGCCTCATCTGTATACACTCTACAAGGTATTTGTTATTGTTTGTATCATGAAACATTGTACATGCTCTTTTTTGGCACCCTTAAGCAACATTTTTTGAAAGTCAATTATCCATTCAATATTAAATTTTCCATTTCAAATTCCTACATAGTGAGACAATGCAAAGTGGTATGTGGAAAAAAATTTATGATGAGCTGTATGTAAAACTAGTTATTGACATTGGGAGTTGCCAATTTCATTTTTGAGGGGGAATTTATAATAAAGATATTTATGGTGCCAGTTAATTTTAAAATTTATGTGGCATTGATTTATGCCAAAGTGTTAAATTGCATGAAAAGTTTGGATGAAATACATTACTAAAATCTATTACTTAAAAGTATTATATTATTCTATTTGTACAAGCTTGTGGCACCCAATGACTATCAGACCACTACCTTGACTTTTAGGTTTCTGATTTGTTGTAAATCATACCTTAATTCAACTAAACTTTTGTTTACATTTGTCAGGTCAAACTGGCTGAAATCAGCAGGTAGAGAGTCTAAATAACTGAATGTAAAATAATTTGACAAATGCTCTTGAAACAACTCGTTCACTTTGTTGGCATCAATTCCTCCCCGGCAGTTAACAATTGCACCCCCAGCAATTCGGACAGGTACAACCCGGTGGACGTTTCTTGTTGTTGGCATTGCAGGTATAGATTCTTGGTGATCCACTACTCCAGTACACATGTGAAGGCACTTGCTGAGCTGGCTCTGTTTGGGGTCTTTTATAGACTGGACACAATTAAAATCATCTATAATGACCAGGAGGAAGTTGATTAAAATCATCTATAATGAGCAGGAGGAAGTTGTTGTTCTGTTGGGGAGGAAATTTTTAACTGGATCAGTGTACATCTATGGACTGATAAATTAGAGTCATTTTACTTACACCGTGAAACAGCTTTTTAGAATACTACGCACTATTATGTATTAATTCCATTGTCTTCTTTTGTTTACCTCTTGCTATTTTGCACTGTTTGTTAATATCTGTTTCACGGTTCAAATAAAATCACTCTATTTTTGTTGTTTTTGTCTCCTTGTTACAAGGTCCTTGTGCCTTCTATTTAGCCCCTGCTTCTTTACATCCAGCCACCTCACCTTGTGTCAACTTATTGTTTTGGCCAGGGTGTTGTGCAGTGGCAGATGTTTAATAATGAATTGTTTCAGTATGTAAATACATGTACCTTTATGGCACTCTCAACGATCGCTTGTGTCTTGTGAATGCTTTTTCCAGACAATCCTTTTTTATGATTTAGCACACTTCTCGGGTAAGTGCTAAACCCCAGAAGTGAGCCAGCTGTCAAAGCATCATCACTGGCACCATGAAAGGACAAGTGTAACCCACAGTCTTGTTGTAAAGGATTGTTTTTCTGTTGAAAACAAACAAGCAACACTTATGTCTATTACACACCATGGTGTTTAATTTAATTTAAGTGTCTTCCTAAAGTATGGTTCCTGCTATTATTATTATTATTATTATTATTATTATTATTACTATTATTATTATTATTACTATTATTATTATTATCATTATCATTACCATTATCATTATTAGTATTATTATTTATTTTATTTTTTATTATTATTATACACACTTGGTTTGTAAAGTAAGACAGCTGATGAAGCAGTGCCACAACTCGCAGTCTCAGTATTTCATGTCTTTTCTTAGAAAGCTGTTGTTTTTCATCATTCTTGACTAGACACAAGGCACGGTCGAACAATCCAGGGGTGCACTCATTGGCAAATTTTTCCATGCCTGCAGGGTCGTATAGCCGCTGCCCTCCATCCTTGTAATGTTTAGTGAGACACTTGTGGAACGTTTTGAACTGTTCATCAAAAGTTGGCTCTGAAAATTAATAAAAAAAATATTTCTATTAAAGGTTGAAACTAGTCGTCTTTGTTTTGAATGTGTGGAAATTAAGAGTACGTCAATACAATACCTTCTAGCTTGTTGCATCTTTCATTTAATGCCACATTTTCGCTCTGTAATTTGGTAATTAATTGTTTTGCCTCTGCTAGCTCATTAACACTCTGCAAAGGGGCGGTCTGAGAGGTTCCATCCCTCCAAGTTGTTTTCTTTTCTCGGGTAGTACATAGGACTGAAGTAGTACATTTTGTGTACAAATGTATAGGGCAAAATTTAATGCAAAATATGAATATTTTCTAAAACAAAACTAAGAATGTATGATCTGTTTCTGTACATTTTGATTGTTGTTTGAGTGTAAAAGAAACATACCTTTCTCGTAGTAGGGGGTTTGTAGAGAGCGTGGTTGGTAAATATGGGAGCTTCGTCGACGAGATTTAGGTGGCTTGGGCAAAGAAATGCACCTCCTTGGTAGTTTTCAAGGTTTGTTGCTACGGTGAGAATCCTCTGCGGACATGGCAGTAAATTGTTCCTTTGCGTGCCGGCATTTTCACTTGGAAAACAGCACCTCCTTTGACTTTCCACTTGCAATTTTTTTGCATGACCAAAACATAGCCAAACCGGCCTAGAGTAGCCACGTAAAACAGCCTCTTTTCCCGAATAGTAATTAGTGGCACCCCAACACTTTTCTGACACGCTTCTTAATCTGGAGCCACGTTCACAAACATTTTCCATTATTTAATCAACTTTGGGCGTTCTTTCCGCCGGAAACGCACGCAAAAAGACCGGAACGTGACAGTGAAGCGGTCGGTAACTATTTTTGGACATTTTTGAAGCTTTTTGAAGCTGGAAAAAACGAGCGGCGTCTCCAGTTTCATTCATAATTTCCCGCGCAAAGCATGAGGCCGGGAAGCTGGCGCCTACCAGTCAGTAAGTGGACACAAGCCGTAGGCGAAGAGTTTGATGTTTACAAATCTTTTCCTTTTTTTACTTGTCCAAGGAAAAATATTTTTGCGCTGCTATCTACCTTCTAAGTGCAAGAGGATCGATCCTTTTAGAGGTAAGATTGGCTGTACATTTGTGGAAGCTTCTCACCGGCGATTACGTTCGAGTGTTGTCACCGCGAGGGGGATGCAAAAACAAAAAGCAGCAAGCCACAGAAAAACGTACTGTTCGATTTTTTTACGTATTTCTTATTTTTCTTCTTGGCTTTTAGCCTTTTGGTTGGTCGAATTGTGAACCTTAAATACTCCACCTGTTTCTTATTTTTGCAAATTGTTTAAGAGCTATTGGTCGTATAATGTCTCTATGAACTACACACTGTCCCGCGCATTTTCAGCAAGCACCCTAAAGTGTATTCCTAATCTGATTTCGCTACAACTCTTGACATCGCCTGTCAATGAGTTCTAGTTTGGGGATATCAGATCATAATCACCGAACTAGTCATGGTTAACTATGTATTTGGCTTCAAACTTTGCTCTTTTTTGTAGACTACTTGATTCGCTGTAAGATGGTCAGCGGAGAGCACAAACTGCCGCGAAAACGGCAACCAATCAGCGGTTTTTCTGCCCTGCCGTTGTCACGTGATTGACCGAGCGTACGTACGTATGCGTCTACAGATTGCACGGGTAGGGTAGGGGAGACTATCAAATGGAAGGGAGGGGTGTCTTAGGCGTGTCTTGGTTAGTCCACATCTTTCATATAGGACATTCACAATAAGGTCAATTGACAGCTGTCAAAACGGGATAGCTACTGACCAGTATCCCAAGACCATACCGCGGGCTCATGTGTCAACTCATCGAGGTGACGGGATTTATTTGGATGCTGTCCGCTGACCAGTTAATTGTTTTACTAGATCGCGAACAATGTTCAATCTCATACTTTCTAGCCAGTTTGGGAGCACAGGAAAACTGATAATGCGCACATATTGGACATCAATGTTTTGATCAATTGACAGCTGTCAAAACAAGGTACCCGCTGACCAGTATCACTTGACCGTATCGCGGGCTCAGGTGTCGACCCATCGAAGTCAAGTATTTTTTTGAAGTTATTCGCTGACAAGTTACTAGTTTTCAAGTGATCGCAGGCTCAAGTTTAATTTTTTTAAAATTCATATGAAATATGTAGTGTTTATGCGCCCTACAATTAAAATTTTGATTTCAAACTGACCTCGGACGCGAAAATTCAGCCAGCTGTTACCGGCAGGGAAGACAGTTGCTTTCGACTTTTCTCACCATGGTCACGCGTTGGTCACGCTCTACGTTCAATTTTTATGCTCTGATTGGTCAAAATTTGACAGGTGAGTTCATGCGGAAAATTTGTGCAGCATCTTGAATCTTGTTTACTTTGACAGCTGAAGCTGACAGAGTTTTGTGTCAACTTGTGATGTTTTTAACTGTCTTTTTCCACTGGATGTACAAAATGAAATTCAGCTGCTACCAGGAGTCTTCTGTTATTCCTGGATAGTTTTGTTTATTGGGTTTTTGGTAGAGAAATACGTCGCTTGTCAAAGTAGGAAATCCGATTTCGGATGGCATCGTTTTCGTTTTCTTGCTTGATGCGTTAGAGGGTTGCAAAGTCTGAAGCTATACTGGCCTTACTGGATACCTTTCAGGAGCTGCATCTCGAATGGTAAGCCAGAGTAATTATTGTATTTGGTGTTTGCTTTTTGTATCTAATGTATAATGAAGTCGAGCGTAGTTTATGCGGGTATTTAGTTTATGCACGTTTGTAAGATTTGAGAAAATGATCTGACCGAGTATCAGGTTTGATAATAAGCGTACAGAACTTTAAAAAGCCTTAGCTTTAGACAGTTTCTCACCGCAAATAGAAAGAAAACGTTCCAAATAATATTTAGTTATAATTCTGGATGTAAAAGAAAGCTTTGAGCGATTTTCTTGCCTCGAGTTCGTCTTTGAAAAAAGCAAACACTCGAAACACCGGGAAGACGGCTTAAAACATAAACTTAAGCTTTACGCTTGAAGAATCAGGATTTTTAGAGACACTTTAATACTTGTCTTCCTGAATGAAAATTGTTGTCTCTGTTTATGTTTCACCGAATTATATTTCTGTTATTGATTGTTAGTAGTCTCTCTTGTAATTTTAATCGCTGTGCCGATTGTTTTCAGTCGTTCAGTGGACATCGCTTGCAGGAGTACTCAAAATGCCGCGCGTTAAACCATTTTAAAATACAAAAATAAACATAACAAATTCTTTATCATGTTGGAGCGTAACTCTGTTAATGTTCATTCAAACTCTCGCCTCAGCTCGCACTACAAAAGTGAGAACCGGATGGCCGTATAGGTGATTTTGGAAACGGTTTAGCTAAAAGCCAACGCGTACTTCCATCGTCCGTACTACTGAATGAGTGCAATTTGTATTGCAAAATTGTGAAATACTTCTTTCTGTCCAAGGAATGTATGATAAAAACAGTGCCTCATAGTACTGTTTCACCTCAGATGTGATGTACAAATGGTATAAAAGGTTGGTTTACACGCACCCAGATTTGTTGGCAAAATTTTGCAAAGTTAACTTGTCGGACGCAAAAAATTCGGCCTGATTTTTTTTCCAGGCCTAATTAATCTACGGTGATCAAAAGCCATTATGGCTCTTAAATGTGATCGAAGATGATTACCAGTTTTTTGATGTACATGTGAGGCTATCAACTCGGTGTAAGATTTGGTTCACTCTTGGGCTGTTGCAAATTACTTTTCTCTGAAATCACTTAGCCTTTCCCTCAAAAGTCACATAAATGTGCTCTAAAGTTAACTAAATTGTGGAATACAAGTTTATTGTTTAATTAAAATTATAAATTTATTAATGGGAGCCTCGCTTTTAGCCCTGGCTAAGTCTATATATTATGTGTGTCATCATCATTATTACAGTTTTTGCGTAGTGTTCATTTTTCTACCCTGTTTCAGTACCTGAGGCAACGAATGGAAGAAAAAGAAAATAAGCAAGAACAAACTCTCTGAAACGGGTACAAAAGATCATTTTAGAATATTTGCTATTGTTGTAAAATATCATGATGATCATGAGGATAATCATGAGGATAATCATGAGGATAATCCCGACCTTTCGCTCGTGCTTTAAATCCCGTTAGTTTTGGGTTTGTAGATCAAGGTTAATTCGTATTTTTATGTCTTCAGTTTTCAAGTGTTATTTCCTTTTTGATGGCTGAGTGTGTCATCTTAAGTGTCATTCGTGTTGTTATTAAAAATAAATTATTTAAATCTGATTGTCAGTCCTTGAGTGGGCACGTTTAAAGCTGACCTGAATTATTCCCTTCACGTACATCAGAGTTCTTTTTTAAGCTTCAGGTTAAGAACCTCGTAGGCTTAATTACCTTCTTTTTTTTTTAATTTTTTGTTCTTGACTTGTTTACCTTAAAGGTTTGTTTTCACCCTCTTTGGTGATCAACAGGAAGTTCGTGTAAGTCATTAGGAAGAGCGTTCGTAACGCACATGGTCAGCAAGCCCAAACGCACCTACCTTTTAGTTATTTAAGTTGCCAATATTTGGAGCAGCTTGTAGTTGAGTTGATGCTGTAGGAGAGGACGTATGAGTTGCTGTCAGGAATTCATTCTCTGGTTACCTCTCGTCAGTGAGCTTTTCTCGGCAAACAGCCCCGTCATACGATTTATCTGACGAGCTCTGAGTACAAAACGCAATAAAAACTGTACTCTGGATTTACTCTCAGCATGGTACAGTATTTCGCTCTTCTGTCAATTCTTTGTGTTTCTGGAGGTTCCCTGGGAACAACTACCTCTCCTCAACAACAAAACGCCACAAAGATAAAAGAATCATGTGAGGTAAGAGACAGATGTGGGTAAAAAGGAGCGCGCCGTGAATTTGAAGCACTGACAAGCTTGTCCCTTTAACGGCCAACAGGAAACGATGGTTTCATGTCTAAAGATTACTACTTGAGATTCACCCTATTCTCCACGCTTCAACCTTAATTTGCCTAAGGTTTTTAGGATTTAGCAACTGTTTTAGGAAAATAAAAACCCGATTTATTTTGAGACAGTCTTACAAAAGCAATTATAAGCGAGTAAGATTTGTTTGTCTGTTTAGTTTTAGTTTCAGTTTTACTTTAGTTTTGCTTTTGTTGTTTTTGCATCGCATTGCAGAGAAACCAGCCACGGATTAGAATACCGGGATTAGGCCAAATTTTAAGCTACAATCCTGGACAAAAGTACTTGAGAAAATGTTTTCATTAATGCACACTACCTAACGCAACAAAACTGTTTCCAAATCAACGGCTTTGCGTAAAGAATACCCCCTCCCCCAATTCAAAGTTGCTTCCTAGAAATGCTTAGGGATCTGGCTTTCTTTAGAAGACCCAACAACATTGCTTCCAGGGGGAGGTGGGGAGGGAAGAATCGGTCGGCTACGAAGTTCAGAAAAAATGCCCGCAAATATGCAACTTTCTCAACAGTTTTGTCCAAGATTGTAGGTTTTCTTGTCTAAGAACATGTTACTCGAGCTTACAACATACTTTGGTGTCTTTACTCCGAGATTCAGTGATGATAACATAGAATTTTACTCTAGGTAAAGCATAGGAAGGTAAATACAAAAATAGAAAAAAGTTGTTTAATCCTGGATTAGCAAAGCAAAAGTTAGCAAAGGCCAAAAGTAGCGACTCTCAGTAAATAAATAAATATTGTTATAAAAAAACAATACACGTTGTTTTAAATCAGCTTCGCAGTAGTCTTTGGACTTCTCGTTCTTGGGTCTTTATATTTTGGCTAATTAGATCTCTTTCCTAGAGATGCAACGTTTACAACTAGCAGGATCTTCGTCCACGGTTTTTGAAGTTAAATTAATCTTCAGAAAATAACGGCCTTCCGAAAGTAACGACTTCAGAAGATATTTTCCTTTTTGCTAGAACTAACGGACACTATAGATAGAAAAAGCTTTATCAAACTGATCCGCGGTTTATTTTGAACGGTTATATTGATCTTTGAGATTCCTTTACGTACATGTCAATGAAACTCTAAATGTAACACAATGAAATTCCAAAGGTGCATTACTTTTTTTTTTCTTCCTTTCATCTTTGAAACAGTTCTTTCGAACTTTTATTTAAAAGAAATAAGATGAAATAATTTTTTAAAAGATAAAAAGTGTGGCAATAACATGAAATAAGTTCTCCGAATAAAATGCATGTGTAGATGTTTTCACATTTGTGGCGATACTATTGCCGTAACTTCGTACGGCCTAAGTATGGTACACGGATTAGCTACCCGAAAGTAGCGAGCTTCCGAAAGCAGCGATAGGAAAGGGCTGCTAAATCCAAAAGTAGCGAGGGACGTCACTTTCGAAAATTTACGGTACTATAACAAATTTTCAGTAAACGCGGTCGAAATCATGAATTGAACTTTGAACAGCAGCACTGCTGCTTTTAATTCAACCACAAATCGTATTCGCTTACTCTTTGGCGTCAATTGGCACCTTAACAACTAGAAAAAGCTTGTCCGAACAATGGTTACATAATAAACCTGACAATAACGGAAATGTACTGCTCAATTCCTCAGGTAAATGACTTGCATGAAAACCTGCCTCTCCACGTTTAAAAACCGCTTTGAAAAGCACAAAAGTGAACTCAAAGCCTGTGGTCACGACCAGAGGGGTAGGGACCGGTTAGTCACCTTTTTTTTGAATGGTATGAATTAACGCCGATGAAATTACAAAATTCCATGGCAAGCTTCCGTATATCTCAGTGCCAAGATAGCGACGAAGTTTAAAAATCTTATAAATGAAGATATCAGGGCATTAAAAGACGCTTTAGAAAAACTTAACGCACGAAAGAGCACATCAAGAAGCGTTGTAACAGGTATTTTGTCAAAAAATTTCTGAAAATTCTCAATTTAACCCAAATTTAAGCTCTAAACGTTTGAGAAGTGGCGTTCTAGATTGATACGAACAAGGATAAACTTGTCCAAAATCCTCGATTGCCAACGTAATTCGTCACCCATAATATTGATAGGTAAAAAGGCCCGAGAATGGGATTCAGACAAAACACGTGTGATATTCTTCTCTAATTTCACTCGCCACCATTTGATTACACATACTAATTAAAGTTTATCATTTCAGAAATCTATACTGGGTCATGGTTTTCCTGGCATTCCAGGATCAAATGGCATGCCGGGAATGCCGGGCGCTCCCGGGCCGCAAGGGCCCCAGGGCTCGCAAGGAATGCCGGGTCCAAGAGGAGACAGAGGACGGGAAGGGCCTCCTGGGAAGAGCGGATCGACAGGAATTAAGGGAATGAAAGGTGAGCGGGGATTTGTGGGAATAAAAGGACAGCAAGGTATTGTGGGAAATCAAGGAAGAAAAGGAGACAAAGGAGAGAAAGGAGAAAGCCCCAAAGCAAGTCAAGCAAGTGTAGTACCACAAACCAACTGGAAACAATGTGTTTGGAAATCAACAAGTGATGCTGATAACGGAAAAATTAAGGTAAACAAAGATTTTACAAGATAATAAATATCATATGAAGTAATGATTAATAGGCGGTGTCTATGTTTACTAATTGGAAAATAGCTTTAACGCGTTTTATAAGATTAAAGCAAGAAAAATATAATAGGCCGTAAGGAGGGTAAATTTCCCTTTCCCCAGTCAGCTCTCTCGTGCCCCATGCTACTCACGCTGCGCTCAGTTACGCGATAATTGCGTTTCGAGATCAGCAAGTAAGTCCACATACTGTCTGGTTGTTTCAATTAACTTACTTATTATTTTCCAGTGACTCCGCAATTGCGAACTTGTTCTGCCTTACACAAACTAAAAATCTCACCCGGGCCCACTTTCCATGAAGTAATGTATGACTACAAGAGTTTGGTAACATTACTTTCTACTTTTGATTTGATTCTAAAACAGGACTGTTCTTTCAAAAAGCAGCAATCTAATTCAGCGCTCAGAGTCTCATTCCAGGGAACTTTACGTCTATATAGTCATCGCAAGTGTAGCCGCTGGTATTTCAAGTTTAACGGAAACGAATGTAGTGGACCAATGACGATTGAGGCAGTCGTGTACAGCTTCTGGCCATCTGGGAGCATTCCTGACCTGCACTATCATCGATCATTTGAGGGGTACTGTGAGAATATCCCACAAGGTGCAGTTAGAGTGGAATTGTGGGTAGGACAGTGTAGTGGCTACACCCTGGGTGATGCTTACACTGGGTGGAACTCAGTGTCCCGGATAATGATTGAAGAAGTATCTAGGCCCCAGTCCTAATAAAGGAGTCTCAATTTTTCCTGTTTGTTTGTTTTTTTTTGCCGCTGTGGTTTTTCCTCAGAAAAGTATGTTCAGACATGCATGTTTAAAGGTCTGTATCACGATGCCTTCTTGCGTAATTTGTTTTGTTATATTTGAAAAGTTCTGGGTGCAAATAAAGCGCTAAGCCGTGTACGGTAGCAGCTTAACTTTTACTAATATCTTGAGATCGACCATTTTTTGGTTTTCAAAAAAGTGACCTGCTTTTAGCGGGGCTCACGCGCGCGCGAAGCGTGCGTTGGACAGAGCCCCATACTCATAGATTATGGTCAACCTCTTTTCGTCTGGTTGTCACGTGGTTGACCGAGCGTACGTACGTACGTACGCGTCTACGGATTGTACGGGTGAGGTGAGGGAGACTATCAAAAGGAAGGGAGGGGTCTCAGGCGTGTGTTGCTAAGTCCACATCTTTTACATTGGACATTCACAATATGGTCAATTGACAGCTGTCAAAACAGGATAGCCACTGACCAGTATCCCATGGCCATATCGCGGGCTCATGTGTCAACTCATTGAGGTGACGTGATTTATTTAGAAGCTGTCTGCTGACCAGTTAATTATTTTACTAGATCGTGATCAATGTTCAGTCTCATACTTTCGAGCTAGTTTGGGATCGGAGCACAGGAAAACTGATAATGCACACATATTGGACATCAATGCTGTGATCAATTGACAGCTGTCAAAACAAGTTATCCGCTGACCAGTATCACTTGACTGTATCGCGGGCTCAGGTGTCGACCCATCGAGGTCAAGTATTTTTGAAGTTATCCGCTGACAAGGTACTGGTTTTCAAATGATCGCAGGCTCAAGTTTAATTTTTTTAAAATTCATATGAAATATGTTGCGTTTTATATGTGCCGCACAATTAAAATTTTGATTTCAAACTGACCTCGGAAGCTAAGATTCAGTCAGTTTTTACAGGCAGGGAAGACATGCCAGTTGCTTTTGACTTTTCTCACCAAGGTCACGCGTTGGTCACGCTCTTCGTCCAATTTTCATGCTCTAATTGGTCAAAATTTGACAGTTCATGAGTTCATGCGGAAAATTTATGCAACATCTTGAATCTTGTTTACTTTGACAGCTGAAGCTGACAGAGTGTTGTTTCAACTTGTGATGTTTTTAACTTTCTTTTTCCACTGGATGCACAAAATGAAACTCAGATTCTTCTGTTATTCATGGGTAGTTTGTTTATTGGGTTTTTGGTTGAGTCAACGTCGGAAATCCGATTTCGGATGGCATCGTTTTCGTTTTCACCTTGCTTAATGCGTAAGAGGGTTGCAAAGTCTGAAGCGATACTGGCCTTACTTGATACCTTTCAGGAGCTGCATCTCGAGTGGTAAGCCTAAGTAATTATTGTATTTGATGTTTGTTTTTATTCCTAATTTAATGAAGTCGAGCGTAGTTTATGCGGCTATTTTGTTTACGCACGTTTGTAAGATTTGAGACAATGATCTGACCGAGTATCAGGTTTGTTATATGCTTACACATCTTTGAATTTCTCACCGTAAATAGAAAGAAAACGTTTCAAGGAATATTTAGTTATAATTCTGGCTGTAAAAGAAAGGTTTGAGCGATTTCCTTGCCTCGAGGTCGTCTTTGAAAAAAGGAAACACCGGAAAGCTGGCTTCAAACATAAACTTCAGCTTTAAGCACGAAGAGTCAGAATTTTTTGAGACACTTTAATACTTGTCTTCCTGAATGAAAATTGTCTTCTTTGTATATGTTTCACCGAATTATATTTCTTTTATTGATTGTTAGTACTCTCTCTTGTAATTTTAATCACTGTGCCGATTGTTTTCAGTCGTTCAGTGAACAACGCTTCCCGGAGTACTCAAAATGCCGCGCGTTAAACCGTTTTAAAATAAAAATAAACATAACAAATTCTTTATTATGTTGGAGCGTAACTCTGTTAGTGTTCATTCAAACACTCGCCACTGCTAGCATTGCAAAAGTCAGAACCGGCTGGCCGTATAGATGATTTTGAAAATTTTTTTTAACGGTTTAGCTTAAGCCCACGCGTGCTGCGATCGTCCTGAATATTGAATGATAGCAATTTGTATCGCAATATTGTGAAATACTGCATTCTGTTGTCCGAGGTCTGTATGATAAAAACAGTGCCTCATAGTACTGTTTCACCTCAGATGTGATGTATATATGATATAAAAGGTTGGTTTACAGTCGCACCCAGATTTGTTGGCAAGATTTTGTAAAGTAAACTTGTCGAACGCAAAAATTCGGCCGGAATTTTTTTTCCAGGCCTAATTAATCTACGGCAATCAAGAGCCATTATGGCTCGTAATAAATGTGATCGAAGATTATTGCAAGTTTTTGGGTATACTTTTGAGGCTATCAACTCGAGGTGAGATTTGGTTCACTCTTGGGCTGCTGGCAAATTATTTTTTGTAAAATCACTTAGCCTTTCCCTGAAAAGTCACACGAATGTGCTCTAACGTTAACGTGAAATACAAGTTTATTGTTTCATTTAAATTATAAATTTATTAATGGGAGCCTCGCTTTCCGCCCTGGCTAAATCTATATATTATTATATGGTTCTTCATCGCTTAGTTGGTAGAGCACTGCTTAGCTACGCTAATGCAAAGCCAAGGGGTTAAAATCCAGTTGAATCCCTGTTTTTTTGTTGGGGGGAGAAGGGTGGAATTGTTTAAATACATATTACAACTGCGATGGTGTTACTTTCATTTAGATATGTATGAGATAAATAAAAGTTTTCTTTTAAGAAGTTTACTTACGAAGTTTACCTAAAATTAACTTTGAATGAAAAATGGGACGTCCCCTCCTTTCAGACAAAAGAAGTGTTTAAGGATTCAAACAATAAAAGTAAATACATTTCAACAACCTCATGACGTTTTCGTGTGCCATACATTTTTTGTGGTTTTTCCAAATTGCGTGACAAAACAGTGGCCCTGATTGCTTATGTCAAAAGAAAGAAAGAAAAAAGAAAGAAAAAGTCGGTAACTAACATTGAATCAGATTTAGTCCTCTTTTCATTTCAGCTTTGTCTCGTCCAGCGTTCTTCGGCTACTTGAATCTCCTTATATGTAAAATTTCAAAATGTGTGATCACTATGATCAAGAAAGTGTATTTAGCCGTAAGAATAGGATTGTTCGAATAATCTTTCTGTTTCCACTTTTCTGGACAGAAGAATAGGCTTCTAATTGCTTATAAATTACAAAAATAATTAAAGAATAATAAATGCTTCATTTCTTAAATTAGGTACGGCACTTGCGTTGGCGGGTATTGTAGCCGTTAAGTGAATTTAAAGAAAAAAATCGGGATTGTTCTTCGGTTGGAGTTCAACCAAACTTCTAACCGAGCGCTTTCCGCGACACATTCAGAGAGGTCTTTGAAATCGAGGTGAATATTGGTTAAATATTCCCAAAGCCACTATTCACCGAGATTGAAAAGAATAATTGTTTTAGTGTATACACACGAAGTGATCTCAAGAAAATCAGAGAGGAAACCATTAAAAAGTACGATTTGATTGACAGATCAAAACACGCGTACGTTTAAAAATAGATCTTTGCAGAATTTTCAAACATGGCAATTCACAAGTTTATCATTTCGCAAACAACAGCGTAATGGCTTAAATGGAGCCGCTAAAAGTTTGAACTGTTTCCTTACCTGAGAAGAAAAGTAGAGCTTTGTTGTTTTCTGTTGACTCGCAAAGTTTATAGCCAAAAGGGTTTGTTGTGTCGTTCTTCGCATGAAGTGCTGACAAAAATGGCGACTCGGTTGCTCGATGTAAGACGTCGTCTTCCTGTTTCATTCATTTTCCTGTTTTCTTGAAACGTAGAATTTCTGCAAACATTTCCTTTTAAATTTGTTTGTCATAAATAAACTTCGATTTTTGAGCCAAAATTTTCTTGTTAGAAAACGCTGAGTTCACGAAAAGACTTCTTCTACGCGAATACACGGGAGTTGTGAACAATCCATCGAGCACGAAACTCAGCTACAGTAAATTGAACAACGCCGTATTGAATCCTTCCAAGTCTTTTCTTGCCCCAAAAAAGTCAGCCCTAGGATTTTGTCGACGTTTAAAAGATCGTTCTCCCAAAAAAATGGGAAAAACACCGCGCTCACACATTACCCACTCGCTAGGAGGTGAATATTGTTGAATAGTCCGAGATAGCGAACCAATCAGATTGCTTAGAGACATACTTTAGCTCATTAACATTGTTATATTGCATAAGTATGTGTAATCAAATGGTGACGAGTGAAATTAGGGAATAATTCCACGCGCGTTTTGTCCAAATCCTTATAATTTCCCGAGCCTTTAGGCGAGGGAAATTATAAGGATTTGGACAAAACGCAGATGAAATTATTCCCTAATTTCACGAGTATACCATTTGATTACCTATTAATATCATGGGTGACGAATTACGTTAGCAATCTTGGATCATGTTTATCCTGGATCGTATCGATCGAGAACTCCACTCTCAAATTGTTTAGACCTTAAATTTGGCTTATAAAGTTCAGAATGTTTCAGACGTTTTCGACAAAATACCTGTTAGAATCCTTCTTGATGTTCTCTTGTGTGTTCAGGTTTTCTAAAGCGTCTTTTTGTGCCCTGACATCTTCATTCACGGCATTTTAAAACTTCTTCGCCATCTTGACATTGAGATGTACGGAAGGGTTGCCATGGCAATTTTGTAATTTCAGATGTGAGATTACAAATTAACGCTGAAATTTCGCGCCAAAATTAAGGAGTAATTCGTCACCTATGATATTAATGTAATTATGTTTTGTCATTATTTCCCTGTCCTTTGTAGCCTGCATTCAGCAGGCGCCGACTTTTTTTTTTTAGGGCGAAGGGAGATTTCTACGACGTTTGCGCATGACGGGAGAAAAGGGGAGGATGCCCCCTCTCCCCTTCGCACGTTCCCATCTCGCTCTCTATAACAACTAACCAAAAATTTAACACTTGTGTTTGACACACAAGCCATGTCCTTGGTCTAAAAACGCCCATTTACTTTTAGCCTGAGTGAAGACGCGACCAAAGACGAGTCTTAAGAGTTGTTTGGTTAAGGTTGGGTGGGTTGGGGGGATGATCAGGCTCGTTATTTGCCCTTGGTCTTTAGAAGCTGATTTTAGACACTGCTTCTCTACACTGACCTACCTAGGGCTTTTCCCCAAACAGCGCTCTGCAATAGCTAGCTTCCATTGTATGCTTTGGAAAGTTGACTTTGTTAGAAGCAAGAAAAGGTATTTAAATATTCTATATTTAACTACACATGTGAGCTATTTTGAATAGATAGGTTTTCATTGAACTGCAACTTTTTAAAATTGTACTTTGAACTGATTGTTTTGTCGTAATTTGAAATTGCTGTCCTAATTTGTAATAATTTTGTCGTAATTTGTACTACCTGTCGCAATTGTAAGAACTTTTTCGTAATTTGTGAAAAGAAAAGCTGACATAATTTGTTTATACCGATTCAATCAAAAGGCAGAATTGTTTTTCCGGTGGTTTTGATCGTCAAGGGGACAGTAAAAGGTTGGTCAGAAAAGACGCAAGTGATTTCAGCTCTTTTTAGGAATAACTTGTTAACTTTTTTAAATAACAAGTTTTTAACTTGGGCGAGCGATCTCAGACTCCCGTAAAGAGTTTAAAATTTTAATGCAAGTTTACAAAACTAATCAGTAATTTTCGCACCACCTTTCTGCTGACTACCTGCTGTGGGAGAAAACAGGCGATAAATAAATTTATTTGGCAAAGTTAATTACAGTTACGGTAATAATAACAATGTCGATGCTAACAGGAATAGATAAATCTCCAATTTGTCTTTTATGCTGTTTCGCTTCTTATCCAGCTACCCTAAAGGAGGGGTGGAACGATTTTTGACCAACTCCCCTCCCTCTAACCGTGTTTGTTCCTTATAATTTCAATTTTGGAAGCAAGGACCAACGTTACAAAAAGGAAGGCCTGGATCCTAATTTAGGATCTACTCAGCTCTAAGTAGAAATATCGAACAAAAAAAAAAGCAAGGTTGGTTTTACAGTAGGGAGTATATATTTTTGGTTACCAATATCTCTGAAGGCACGGCCTTCCTTCTTCAGGGTCTCACATACAGTGATAAGGTCAAGCTTAGACATACACATTTCACTCTACAGATGAAACCAGATCGACCTATCACTCATCACATCGACTGTAACTCTTAAAACGTCATTCACATGGTACAATGCAACCACTGCCCTAAACAGTACATCGTTAAAGACCGTTTCAACGAACACCGCAGACCAGGTGTCAACCCATCTAATATCTCCAAACCCAACACTGTCTCAGAACATTTTCTTACTAACGATCACTCCGCTAAAGACATTACACTTGTTTCACTAGAACTCATTAAATCTAATAGAGACAGTGTACGAAAAGCTAAAGAAGCATACCTCATCGAAAGAGGCAAAACTCTTAAACCATTAGGTATTAATAAGAAAGACGAAATGTAGTGCATTCCTTACTTCTTCCATTTGTATTTATTTATACTATTTTTACATTTCAAGTTTCTTTCATATCACTACACGTACCGGTTTTGTTTTCATATACTTTTAACGTTCACTTTTTTCTTATTTAAATTTTCAGGTTTTATTATAGTATATCATATTGCACGCTTTTCTATATCTCAAATTGTAACGTCTTAGCTTAACCTTATAGTTGTATGTGAGACACTGAAGAAGGAAAGCCGTGCCTTCCGAAGTAATGGTGACAAAAATTATATTTTCCTGACTGTAAAATCAGCCTTGCCTCTTTTGTTCGATATTCCTCAAATTATGATTTGCGTGTTCCTTCATGTGTACGTTCAAACCGGGGGATGTACTGTTGCAGAGGGTGTGATTGCCAAATCCCTACTGCAAAAGACTGTAAAGACAACGAAACTGACTGTATAAGTAAAACCATAAGAGAGCATTGTTTAATTTAATTGTTTTTCAGTAGATAAGGCCTTAAAAAACGAAGTACTAAAGTACTAAAAATTGGGCAGTTGTATACATTTTCTTGCGCCCTCAAAAACATACGGTCAAAAACCATATATAACCTTATTTCTGCCTATCTTTAAGAGGACCTTGGACCTTAAGTGTCGTCCTATCAGATGGAGTAAGGTTTATGATCACTTTTAAAATCATCTCATCTGCCGCACTTTCACTCGCAAACCCAAACCCCCCCATCCCCCCTCCCTTCCCCCAACCACCACCACCCCCTGCTCCCCTTACATATATAATTTTCTTCTTTCTGGTAATCGTCTATCGTTCTATTGCTACAGTAGGAATTTGATTATCTTTTGCAATTTTCGAAATCAGGTTGTCGGCAGCAAATTGCTTTAATTTTTCATTTTTCACAAGAGAGCTTTCTCTTCTCCTGTTTTTTATTCATATTTGGCGCATAAGTCACTTGTGAAAACTATGTGACATAAAAATCGCCTCTTTACGTAACTCCGCAGGGTCCGAGGGGAGACGGGGAATAGCCTTCGTCTCGTGAATATTCAAGTGGCCAGTGAATACAGGGGTGATGCTTGATATACCAAGTCAATATATGCGATATTGTCTCTTTCCATTGTGTGAAGTTCATTGTGTTATTGTGTAAGGGCTAGGGATCATTGTTGTGTTCTTTGTGACGTAACTTGAGAATTGCTATTTACTTTGGTATATCGTGCACCAGTCGAACACAGTCCGAAGAGTCTGAACAACATGCTTTATGATTGAGTTTTAACCAGTAACGCAACAAGCAACAGAGATTATAATCGCAGCCCGCTAAATAACTTTGAATACACTCGAGAGAAGGTCTCTATTTTATGGGAAAACCTCGATGTATTTGTCAAAGTTCCCCAGCCTTCGCTAAGGAAACGTTTGCATTTAATAACTGAAGAACAAGAAAAACCGACAAGGAAGCAAGTCTTGTACAACCGTAAGTACCTCTTTTATCTTTCTATTTAAGCTTGTCTTTGCAAAGAACGAATAGGCTCATTTCAATGTTCAAATTTAATTCAAAATTTTCCTTTTACGAAATTTATCGCCATGCCTAAAGGAAACAAACGAACGTAATGAATATGCATATTTGTTCATATCCTTTGTTTGTGTTCTCTAGACCACGATAAGAATGAACGAAGTCTTCATGGTAAAATTGTAAAAATATATATTCTTCTTTAAAATTTGTCTCGACACGGCCCAGTTCTGCTTTGGTTGAAAAAAAAAAGTTCGTATCCGAAGCAATATTTGATCGACTAGAAAGGGAAAGTTTGCAATTCAGCCGAAAAGGAAGTTTATCTAAGAGGGTTCAGGTCTGCTCTTAGAGATGTTAGAGGGTATATTAAATTTCTACTTCCGACGAATGAAATCTTAATTTCGTTACATCACGGTTACACACTTAACGAAAAAAGATTTAAACAAAGTTTCGATGTGGCAACGACATCATTATCATATAAATGATAAAACTACACCAGACTTAACAGCGTAAGGCGACAAAATAAAACATTAAAAGGTAACAAAGAAACGTGGTAAAAGTAAAACGTAATGGGTAAAAATGCTTTACTAAAAAATGACAGTGAGCGGGAAACCTTATTTACTCGATGAAGATTCGCGGCGCATGCTAAATTCTTAGTTAAAATCTTGATGTGGCATCTTTATCGACGAAGTGCTTCCTTATGTATAATCGATAGTAAAACAAAAATTAGGTTCAACTAGAGTGTCACTTTCAAATGGTAAAGTATCGTCTGACGTCTGCACCCGACATGTTTACCCCATAACTACATGTGTCATGACTCCAGTCAGTGATTTAGTAATGCTCTTCTTTTTTTGAGGGGGGAGGGAGCAGAAATGTATGACTGGTGCAGGAGATAATAATTATTATCTTTCTTTTAATTACAGTGAGTGGAAGGATTGACGCTGGCAGTTTATTAGCAGTCATGGGGGCGAGGTGAGTATTTTAAGTAACAACTGAACATTAACTGCAAAGGATCGCAAACAAAAAGGATACGATCTACAGCAGATCCGGTCAGCAAAAAATATACCTAATGAACACATTTCAAAGTTTTCAAAGCTGATTGCAAATGACGTTTTTAAGTAATTTAGCGCTTTTTCAACGATGAACGCTTAAAAGTAGGTCATCTTGTATTTCAGTCACCTGCTTCAGTGATTCGAGTTGTAAGCAAGATGTAACTGCTATGTTTTTCCCTCTTTTTCTTCTTCTTCTTCTTCTTCTTCCTCTTCTAGTGGTGCCGGGAAGTCCACCTTAATGAACGTGTTGGCGCAACGAAATATCGGCCAAATGGATGTCACGGGAACCGTGTTGTTGAATGATTGTCCTATTACATCGGAGATGACTTCGATGTCTGCATATATTCAACAAGAAGACCTTTTTGTGGGAACTTTAACTGTAAGGGAACATCTTACTTTTCAGGTGAGTGATTTAAAGTGCTATACGATTTCTTTTGAAATCCAAAGATGGCATCTTCCAACTGTTTGAATTATAGTTCTCTTAATAATAAAAGGAATTAGGAACAACTTGTAAACAACTAGTAAACAATTATTGGATGAGGTTGAGCATGATATCATGAATTATCAAAACCGAGGTCTGTGTTATCTGCCTCAGCCTTCGGCTTCGGCAGATAATACAGACACGAGGTTTTGATAATTCATGATATCATGCGAAAACCGAATTCAATAATTGTTTTATTATACATTTTTTAAGCAATAGGCAAAAGAAGACATTCAGCCATTCTGTTTCTGCGGAGAACACTCCAAGGGGCTTGGTAACCAGGCAGACGTTGAACTTGACATGATAAATGCAATATCTGCAGCAGATATTGCATTTATCATGTCAAGTTTACAAGCTATTGTGAATTGATTGAATGCTCTCGAATGAATGTTCTCAACAGAACACTTCCGTCTTATGCAGTGCCAAGAACCACTTGTTGCTTCCGAGTGGGAATGGAGATCCCTGATGATGGTGTCAGTGATAAAGATAGTAAACGTATGCAACAGGACGGGGTAAAAAAGAGGAAGGCAAAATTGTGTGATATGCCGCGTGACAATATTTTGTTTGAAAAACATTTCCTCCAAGTTTCACTTTCCTTTAAACAGATCTTTTCGTAAAAGACCATTGTAGTACTGCATATATGCTGTATACTTCTGTAATTTCGTAATCTTCCTAATAAACCTGATGAAGACTGGTATTGGCCAGTCGAAGTACTTATCGTAACTGCAGTCTTTTCACGTTGTTTCATCAGTCCTTGCGGTTTTCTTTTTGACCGTTTAAACGAGGAAAAATAGACGCGTCTTACATAGGACGCGTCCTAAATAAGACTCAAACTATCCCGTATAAACGGCACATTTCGTTTGAAATTTATCGAAGACGCGTCTTATCTAAGAACAGCCCCTCACACCTGTTCTTCGACAAGACGCGTCTTTTGTAAGTCGCGTCTTAATGTGCCCTTTAAACGGGATGGTTTGCGTCTTATTTAGGACGCGTCTAACGAAAAGCGCGTCTTATTTTTCCTCGTATATTTTATTTATACTTTTTATTAATTTCAGGACTGATCGCGATCGTTTTGATCCAACGTTGAGCAAGTTTGATCGTACAAGGTTTTTTTGCAGTGGTCTTGCACCTTAACGTTTCATCTGGGGAAATTAAAGTACGACAAAACACGCATGTAATAGCCCTTTGAGGTTTTTCACACGCCAACTTCTTGCCGTCCTGTTGCGTAAGCTCACTAATTTTGTCATGATAAAAACAGTGATGATGATGATGATTATGATCCTGATGATAAAAACGATGATGGTGGTTACGATGAGGACGGTACTAATTATAATGATGACACCTTACTCATGTTCTGATTCATTCTGTTTCTGAAGGCTTCCCTGCGTATGGGCGGACATGTTTCCCGTGAACAACGGATTGCACGAGTCCAGGAAGTGATAATTCAGGTAACAAAACACAAAAAGTATCTTTTGTCGGGGAGGATATTCAAGAATAGTAATGACGACAATGGGGTGCGAATAGGGCCAATAGGCCATTTCCGAGTTCCCCTGGGCCTCGGTTTCAAAACGAGGGTAGGTGCTCAGCCTTTGATAGGGAAATCATTTTTCATTCTCATGCAAATAAAACTCATTTTCTCAAGAAAGGTTGTGTACCTAGCCTCATTTTGAAAGTGAGGGTTTTTGGAACTCGGAAGTGGCCTATTTGTTAGTTTCCATCAGCCAAGGAACGTAATCCAAAAGTGTCATTTTGTCCAAGCATAAAAATCAGTCAAAAAGTATCTACCAAGAATACAACCTAAGAAGACGTAAGAGCCTCACTCTTACCTACCCTTTCACACTCATGGGATGCCTTCTTTCAATCTACTTCGCATCCATTCCACCGTTTGGAGTGCCAACGACAATCGATGGAGCAGGGTCGTTGTTTCATGCAGAGTTCTAATTTGTTTCACTTGTGCTTCTTTTAAAGTTTGGTCTGACTAAATGCGCTGATACTTTCATTGGAATACCAGGACGGCTGCAAGGAATTTCGGGCGGAGAAAAGAGAAGGCTCTCGTTTGCTTCAGAGGTATCAGTTTCTTTACCAAGTATAGTTTCAATTCAAGAGTAGACTATTTAACTTTCGAGAGATGGGGTTGGGGGAGGTGTTGGGGGCGGTTTGGCTGATTTAGTTCGGACAAGACAACTAAGAGTCCTGTAAGACTGTGCCAGCACTTCTTCCTCTTAGAGTCTTTGGGTGCCTTTAAATTTCAGCAGTAGCGAATCTAGCGGAGGCGCCCAGGGACTGGTAGGCGCTGGGGCGACTGGGTATTGGCACTCAGGCAATGTGCCGAGCACTAAATGTGAACGGTTTTTGGAACTTCATCTTTAATTTTGTACATCAGATCATTACAGACCCGCCCTTGCTGTTCGCCGATGAACTAACTTCCGGTCTTGATTCGTTCATGGCGCAGAATTTGGTTGCAACAATGCAGCAGCTTGCTGATCAAGGAAGGACAATCATTTGCACCATTCATCAGCCTTCCTCTGAAGTGTACGCCATGTTTCACAGGTACAATACGTCGAGATGTAAAAAGAGGACAAGATGCAATAACTTATACCAAGTTATCATAACTAATTAAGTCAACGAATTTTCTTTAAGAGAGGCTCCGCCCCAAGTTTCAGACCTTTGCTATTTTTAATACCATTTTTGACCAAAAGGGTATCCATTTCGTGTACCTTCTATTAATAAAAAGGAACAATGTACTGAATAATGTAGACTAAATCGCTAAAACCGAAAGTCTTAATGTTAATAAGTTTGACGGTTAATAAATTGAAATTATATAGCAAGAAGGGGCGTCGTTTGGAAGCATTGAAAGTAAAGGACCTTTAAAGTACTTTCTACCCTTTCATATACGTGAACTTGCGAATCCCTACCTTTTGGTATAACTCGAAACTGATGCACCCTTTTCGGGTGGATACTCCCCTTATATCCCCGCCATTATAAGGAGTGTCCCCTCTCTACCCTGGAAATCAAGTATGCTTACACAGGAGTGTGTGTCTTACATAAGTAAGTAGAAGATATTCTGACTGTCTGTATTCCACTTAAGTTTATTGACTTGGTCTTAATTGTGTCACTTTCACACTTCCTAATGTTTTACTATTTTCTTTCTTTTTTTTTCTTTTTTTTTAATTTTAGTATTTTGATGCTGGCTGAAGGTAGAATTGCCTTCATGGGATCCACGGAAAAAGCCATCGACTATTTTAAATGGTACTCAACAAACAGAGTTCTTATATGTTGAACGTTATCCCCGTAAAAGTTTTATTCGTGGGTTTTGCCATGTTTAAGTTTCGTACTGTTCTCGTTGAATATCGAAAACGTATAGTCACTTTTAAATGTAAATTGAATACAGGTTAAATGTGTCACATTGACAGAGAACTTATATTCTCGTGGTAAATTAGTAAAATAATTTATATTCATGTAAGTATGTTTTAGTAAGCGAGTAAGATGCCTGTTTTTGCTATTTTAGTAGCATTCTTTTGGAAGAAAAGGAATATAAACAAAGTGAATTTGTTCTTGATTGTTCGTAATTAGACTTCATTACGAACTTTTTGTTTAAATCAACGGGCAACTTTGTTATAATTAACAGTCAAATATTGCAAACTTTAATCTTTTTTTCCGTTATACGTCTATAGTGTTTGTAGTACTAAAGGTACTTTGTACAATATATGCTATGAGCACTACAGAAAAAGAATTGGCCTATCCATCGCCTGCTGATAGGTTGGCCAGTGTAAGCACACAACCCCCCCCAAAAAAAGACAAAAAAAGGAACTTTTTATTCTTGAAAACCCAGTTTTCCTTTCATTTTGCGTTGGACTTCATATTCTAATTCCTAGGTACCACATTACAAAGCCAAAATCTCATGGCATTGCTCTTTTAACTTGTACATTGCTTTCACTCACAGCTTAGGTTTTCCTTGTCCTGACAATTTTAACCCAGCTGACTTCTTTGTCCGTACCCTGGCCATCAAGCCTGGCAATGAAGAAAACTGCCGCAAGAGAGTTAAGGTTGGAACAGCACTGATTTTTTTACACATTGTATAGTCATTTTAAGAGTCTGTGTCATGGCTGGCTACTTCATTTTGTTCATAGCGCCAGTTACAGGTCCTTACTTCCTATAAAACTTTGGTGAATGAGAATGAAATTTTGGTGAATGACAAAATCACGCTTTATGTCTAACAAATTTGTCTGCCAAGCATTGTAACAAACGTTACACATGACAAAAATGAACTTTGAAAAAGTGTTAGGCTAACAAGCTTTCAAAACCCGCAACTGCAATCAGTTTCAATCTTCTTCAAAAGTTTGTCAATCCATGCCTTCTTTTGTATCTGCGGGGTTATTTATACCTTCCTTTAATGTTTCGAGCGGTTTTTTTTTCTTTTTAATTTTCACTTAATTTGGTGGCAGTTCCCACAGTCTGAATTTTGACAAATTCCGTGGCTCAGATCCTATTATTATTTGAGAAGACACACGTCGCACTTAAAGCGGCAACGTTTCTTGAAAAATTCACCCTGATAAGGTAAACTTGTCGAGGAAATTAAAAGTTATCACCGTAAATGTATCTTTACAAATTCAGCCTCTCTGATACGAATCTTTCCGATCCTTAGCTTATCGAATAAACAGTGGATGGAGCTCCCGCCCAGTGTTTGGGAGGTCATAAATCCTGTCGGGGACTCAGATTTCTTCTTTGTCCCAAGCTCGTGGCATGCTGATTATTTCATCTTCACATTTGTTTCATCGAGCTTAAAATATTACCATCTTTCATTCTTTGACCAATAACATTCATCTTTGACAAAACCGAGGCATAGTCTAGTTTAGGGGGCGGCCTCCAAGGTATCTAGGTTTTACACAGTACCTGGGCCATGTTCTCGAGCTCTTTTAAGTCTTTAATGTTAGTAGTCAATCCATCGATAATGCTTAAAGAAATTCAAAGTGAAATTCAGTCAAACTTATGCTTAGAGAGATTTAATACAACGAACACAATCATCTGTAAATACTAAACTGTAAGGCCGGAAGCTCTGTCAATTGCAAACTTTTAAGCTCTCTCAACTGCACAGAAATTAAGGTCATAAGTTGTATCTGTGGCTTCTATTTTCTACGTACTCTAGTACTTCTCGCAACCTTTCTTTCTATTTGTTTTTTAAAGCAAAATAACCAAACCGTCAAGATGAAGAACATTAACTGTAGGAGCTCATGTTGTTCATATAATTATTAGCTATCTTCTAAGTTACTTGTTCACTCCAGCATTTTTTGTTTTGTTTGTTTGTTTTTTTGTTTGTTTTTTGTTTTGGGTTAAATTCCAGACAATTTGTGATGCGTACACTCAAGAAAGTGCCGCAAACGAAACAAAACGTGCTAAAAAAGTTTTACAGGTGAGTAAGACATAAATCCGACCAAACTGGTTTTGCAGCACCGAAACTAAAATGTTACTTTCTCAAAGAGAGATATGGAATTGTTGTGTGGACGGTAAATAGCCAAGGTGGAAAAGACTGAAATGGGTATGCAGACTAGGTTTGAGGTATATCGAGAAAGAATAAAATGTTTGACACTTTGAGATAATACAAAACGCAATCCAGTGATATCTAGCCACATACATGTATGCACGACAAAGGGAGAAGCCGAGATATTTAGGACTAAGGTCATGGGGTTTTTTTGCTACATGTCTTCTCTCACAAAGCCTGACTCTAACAAAAATTGCAAAAACAAAAATTGTGACAGGAGAAGTATATTAATAAACTCTGTGGTAAAAAAAAAAAAACAACAATGGCATTGACAATAGTGAACAGTATCTAAACATTTTATTCCGTAATGGAGAGATTTAGAGTTACGTTAATTCACGGCAAACCAGAAACATGAATTTGTACCACGTGACCAAGTTCTCCCTTTACTTGCCGTAATACGGTAACCACTGCATTATAAGTACAAGGAAATCAGTATCTTTACGCCAGTTTTATCCATAAGAATTGTTTTGAGCTGTTTTTATCGATCATTTGCTATTTTGAGAATTTCTCAACTTGAATCTGACGTTTGACCGTACGCGTGACTCTGGCTGCCACTTTTTCGTTGCTGAAAAGGAGAAAAACTGTGTCATTGTACATCACTCTTTAACACTGAAGAGGACGTACAGTACCGCAAATGATCCCCAACCGCAAATGATCCCGAGACCGCAAATGATCCCCAAAATGGACCGCAAATGATCCTCGACCGCAAGTGATCCCCAAAGTCGACCGCAAATGATCCAGAAAGAAAAATAGGAATGACTTGGACTCTAGTTGGCGGATCATCGTGTCGATTTTATTATAATTACAAAACGTCAGATTAAAAGCTAAATTTTATTTCTCAAATAAATCTATGAATAAAAACTAAATGAAAAGAAATCATTCAAGTGTAAAAACGTCCTACCTGCCTTAAATTTTTGAAAGAAAATTGAAGCAATTGACAAATGAAGAAGTATACGGTTAATACCATATCCTTTTCAGATTTATTCCATTTCTTTTTTCGTCTTGTATAAATTGACCTGAGATGTAGCGTCCTCCTTTCCTTTTTCTTTAGAAGGCGAGAGAAAAAGGTTCCTTTTTTATAATCAGTCCTTTTCTGTAATCAGTCCCATAGAATCCATTCCATTCCATTCCCCAAGTTTTCACGGGATCATTTGCGGTCGACTTTAGGGATCACTTTTGGTCGACGATCATTTGCGGTCCATTTTGGGGATCATATGCGGTCTCGGGATCATTTGCGGTTGGAGATCATTTGCGGTACTGTACAGTTGGACCTAATAAAAAAAAGGCCAAACAAAAAGAAGCAACCATTATTACTTTTCTCTAGTGTGTATACTCTATCCACTCTTGGTATACGTAAAGGATTAGAAAAAACAAACAAACAATAAAGATGTAGAGTCCTTGTTCAGTTTTGTCATCCTAACTGTTGTTTAATAAGCATTGCTAGACTTCTGTCAAGCCTAATCCTCCTGCTATACTAATTGATTTATTTTTTGTTTGTTTTAGGACTCGTTTTCTGGTAATGACTATGCTGTACGTCGCTCACCGTAAGTCGTTCCCAGAAACGTTTAAAACTGCATATCCTTCTTCCTGCAGGATATTTTGTTTAGAAATCTCTAAAGCGTAAAGTAGAACACTACACAAACATTCCTTTTCAGTTCGAGGGCGGATTTAAGAAATAAAATCCACTCTCCCGTTATGAACCAAGGACAACCCCTCCAACACCACAAGGTCTTAATGAGGAGGGGACCCCCTTACCAGAAGGTCTCAGATTCCGCTAAACTGGGAGTGTAAGCAATAGGGACTTTAACATCCAACCTGACGACAACGTCAAAAAAACAAAAGGTTTGATAAGGAAAACAACAACTTTGCACGTGCTTAACGCTTTTTAGTACATTTATTCCTGTTTTTACACGACTTCGACGTAAAAATGCCTAATTTCGCCTTTTAAGAGGACGTATACGTAAACAAGCAAAGACGAAATTTTATTTCTCTCTCTGAGCTTGGATTGGGTCACATGAAATTCAGCTTCAGGAGGGTTCGCCTACATTTGAAAAAGTAAATGGGTAGGAATAATCGCTGTAAAGACTAAAAGAACGAAAATTCACTTTTTAAGCGAAGTTCTCGTTGCCGTCCCTTTCATGTCTTAACGCTACCAAATTTTTATTACTATTAAAATACGTTTATAGGGACGATTTACCCACAAATGCAAATATCCACTTCCGGTTGACGTGAGCCGCTCAAAAACGTCTTTGCTCAAACTATTCTGAGTGTATTCTGCAATTTTAAATTGAAATCTGCGATGCACCTGCAGTTAATCGCCCAAAGCGTTTTTATAAGTCTTTTTAGGGAGCTATGTCATAAAATTTCGTCAAATTCATGCACCTCGAACTAGCCAACAATTTGATCCACATATAAAAATAATTAATCTTAAGTACTTAATGCATTTTCAGTTAAATTAAAGGGTGAGAAAAAATGCTACATTAATACAGACAATAACAAAACAACAATCGACGGTGGACATATTGTGCTATTTTTTAGTAGACTTATTAATTTTAGTTAAACTATAAATACAAGAAAAACAATACTTTACTAGGAAGAAAAGTAACATATATAAATAACAAGGAGTTTAGCACTGATGGAGTCAGTAGTCTGAGAAAGAAAGAAACTACAAATACAAAGTCGGACAACACGTAATATTCACAACGTCCATAATACAAGCTTTTCATAATTTTATTTTTTCTAGGTACAAGGTGTCTTGGTTCCAGCAATTTCGGTCTGTTCTCTGGCGATCCTGGCTTACAAATAACCGTGACTTTACAGTCTTCAAAATGAGATTTCTTCAGAGTATAGTAAGTACTCTGCGTTCATAAACTATATTTTGTGTTTGAAATGATTAGTCTGAGAAAAACCAGAGCTAGTAGCTTGCAATTCCCCTTTTTACCTCTTGCAAGTAACTAACTAGACTGAGATGCATCCATTATGACAGGCAGTCTATGTTAGCTTGAGAAAACAGCCGAAATTTCGGGACACCACCACTGGTTTCCCCCAGAAATTAGGTCTGAGAAAAGAGCGCAGAAATTCCATCATAGCGGAGCTCTCGCGCGCGAAGCGCGCCAGCGGAGCACCATGGGTAGGAAAATCAAGATATCTACCCATCCGAGAAAATTTGGTAATCACGTGACTGTACACCGACCGACCGACCGCCAGCCCGATCGTCAGTCTGCACCCCAGGCATACCAATGTAAAATAACTCAATCAACAGGTATGGCAACCTAAATGTAACTCGAGGTTATTTTGGCAGGAAATCGTATAGCTACCGGCGTCTTGTAAAGCAAAGACAACTGAAGAGTCAATAAAGACGAAAACGGAAAGCGGAAACTGTTTCTGTATCCGTGTTGTCTAAAGTATTTAGTTTAGATTAATTGTCATGTGCACAAATTTGGAATATAGAGCAGGAGAAAGACCGAGAAAAAGAAAAAGTAGGCGGCAGGCCAGCGAAGCTCAACGAGAAAAAGGGCGACAGAGCTGGAGGTCTAGACCGAGAGATAAAAAACAAATGAGACATTTTTTTGTTGGAAGAACAACATGAAAATTTTCTAGCGGAGGTGACAAAATGGGAAATGTTAGCGGCCACCAATGCAAGGTGGAAATGAGCGGCAGTAAAAAAAAATGAACGAGAACACGTACGACATTTCCTCAATAAAACGTGTAACTAAGAAGTTTCTGCAAGTTTCACCTTGTAGTCTGGCAAAACAACGGCAAAGAAATGTACAAAAAAAGTGTGCTGCAGTTGCAAAGTTGCTTTTTTGCTAATTAGACCTATTGTTGTTTTTCACCATTCTCCGGCGTTGCCTTCGCCGCTTAACATTACACGATTTTACATTTTGTTTGAACAAACTATAAATATTATCGGGAGTTTCGCTTTTAGCCCTGGCTAAATCTATATATTATTGATGACTTGAAGGTATCTCAAGAAAGAAATCCTTTCCTGAAATAACAAAGGAATATTTCGCGTGAAGAGTAGCCGTTCTTCGCTCTCTATTTGATTTCTGTATGCAGTTATTTAGAGTTGTTTTGCAACAGGGGTTAGGAATTGGTTTTTCTGCTGTTAACATAATGCTTTCAAAAATCTCCCTAAGACGAATCAAAAATGAAGCAAAAGTCAGGTGGATTTTAGAATCATTTGGAGTGATTTGTTAAAAATTTTACAAGCAACCTTGAGCCGTCAAGTTTGGCGAGGATTTCACCTTTATACATTGACGTTGTCCAGCGTTGCCCAAATTGGACTTGAGTACAAATGTACATATGAAAGTGAATAGAGATTCCCTTTTTTTTTTGAGACCAGTCTATCTAAGAGAAGTGTTTGCCTAAGAGAGGTACGGTCAGTACGGAGAGAGACCAGGCTTCAGTTAATCCTAATGATATCTCGCCTAAGTTTTCCACGCATCATTTCTTATGTGGCTGGCTGTAACTGTTAAACCATTTTAAGTTTGCAGGACTTATGACTGGACTCTTTTTCTTTCAATCATGCGATGGTCAGGATGGCATTTATAACGTCTTTGGTGTAATGTTCTACCTTATTACGTCGACTTCATACATTCAGGTCTACTCAGTCGTATTTGTAAGTACAGTCAAACTTCTTTAATACGGACACCAAAGGGACAGAACCAACTGTCCGTTTTACAGAGGTGTCCGTATTGTAGAGGTAGGGAATGTATGATTTTTGGCATTTTTGGGACCAAACGAACTGTTCGAAATAGAGAGGTGCCCGTATCATAGAGGTGTCCGTAAGGAGAGGTTAGACTGTACAGTCTAACCTCGTGGGGAGTTTATTGTCTTTTAGAAAGACATGTACTGCAGCTATACATGAAGCTATACCATTGTCCCTACTTTTTCTTTATACGAGACTAGATATGTCACCAAAACATTTCGACGGTAAGGAGCTCCCTCAATGATTTCGTTGTTTGCAATTTATACTTTACAAGTATGTTAACATTGTATTTCGCATTAGGTATTTTAAGATGTGAAAAAGGATCACTTGGAATACGTACATCCCATAGTAACTTAAAACAATCTCAATGAGGTGTTTTATTCTAGAATTACCACAATACAGCATATCTCTACTTGTTTTTTCTTTTGACCAGACATTTCCAGAGGAGCGAAGAGTATTTTTAAGAGATAACCATAGTGGGATGTATCGAACGGATATTTACTTCCTTTGCAAAACCTTTGCTCAGGTAAGCGTCAGATATGTTCCAGACACACCACTTATTTTTCAAAAAATAACTAGGATAGTGCGTGCGCTCTGATTGGCCGAGAGGCGTGTTTGCGTGAGAGTATATGTAATAATGGTTGTGACGTCAAGATGTTTTGCTTTACTCGCGATAATCACGCAAGCACGAATTTGAAAACGTTTTTGAGTTGAAAACTGGACAAGTTTACTTTATTTACCCATTCCCTCGTCTGCTGAAACTTGGAAAATCTTTACAAACATGCTGTGTCAATTTTTTTCGCTTAAGCTGACATTTTAAGCGAGAAAAATCCGTATTTTGGAAAGCAGCTTTTTTGCAAGACAAGAACTGATTACGCGTGCAAGACTACGTGTACAAGACTTCGCCACTTGTAAGAATTTCTCTTTTAATCAGTCCCATAACAAAGAATTTTTTTGTTTTTTCTCGGAAAAGTTGATTTATAAAAGCAATAGAAAACTTTTTTTCTGTATTTACATAGCCTGATATAAACACTCGACAGTAGTTATGCAAACCCTCGACTTCGTCTCGGATTTGCATAACTGTCTCGAATTCTCCCAACCCCTCTCCTGTTTATATCTTGCTATGCAAACACTGAAAACGTTTTCTGTTGCTTAAAAAAATCACTAGAAATCGTGGAAGCGATTTTGTCAGTACTTAAATTGTTCGGCCAATTTAAAGCGTACAGTTCGAAAACATGAACAATTAACAAAAATCACACTATCCTGCCCTGTTGGTATTTTTAAGATTTAGGGTTATATATTTAAATCAAACTGGTGTTCGTCACCAAATCCTCGGTGGTGTAGGGGTTAGAGTGATGCACTCTAGATCGGAGGCTCCGGACACGCGTGAAAAACGCAGTGCGCATGCGTGCCTTCCCTGCTTCCGGCGCGAATTTGCATGTGCCTCCCCCAATCGAAATTATACCCGATACCAAAATAAACTAGATTCCGGCCGCGAAATTCAAAAAAGTAAGCTCCACACACAAAAGATAAGCTTAGAATTTCACGAACACAAAGTTTATTAATTTCTTTAGTTTCTCTCTTTTGCACCACATACTTTTCTCCTTGCACCAAAGGCGAAAATCATGTTTGAAAGTCCACGCTCGCTCTGGTAGCATTCGCCGTAGCCATTGTGGCTGTTTTGGTCATCATGTCGCTGAGCTCGGTCAATGCGAACAACGAAAACGACCAATGCATGCCAAGTGGAAAAACAAGGACGGAAAAACCTTGTACTGGACGACTTTACCAGTTAGTTAATTTAGTTTAAGTAATTTCTTGTTGTGCTTAATACTAGAACCGTTTGCAAACCATTAAACATATCAAACATTCCTAAGTGTTTTTCAATTTAAATAGGGAAGATTTTGCAAATTTTAATTATTGAAAATAGAGACCTTGCGCATGCGCATACGTTTTGCACGCGTGTCGAGGCTCCGAGTTCGAATCCGACTCATTCTATCCTGAATTGTTTTTTTCCTTAAAAATTGAAGACACTTTGACTTTTATGAACAGTTCATCAAGAAATTTCAGATAAGGAAAGTAAAATCTCTTGTGAGAGGAGGATGTTAGTTTGGTGGATGGAATCAAGTGACGACCTTTTGGAACACAAATTTATGGCCACCGTTACATCATATGAAAACTCTCTACATTGTGTTGCAAGCTACTGTACTTTGTAAAGATTTTAATGCCGGCCATCTAACAATTCATAGGTACCTCAATTTGTTTTTGGCCCTCTTTTGATGATTGCTATTGAATACTGGATGGCAGGTAGGTTGATACAGAATCCCTTCATTATGTTTTAGACACTAATTATCCCGGCCACTTTTAACTTGCTGTAAGTTATTGTTGTTGGTTTGTTTGCCTTTTCTTTAAGAGCTAAACAGCTGGTCTTTAGACATAAGAAACTCTCCAAGCAGAATACTGCAATGATGATCGTACTACGTGAAAATTAACTCTGCAAGACATCAACACGACACCGAAAGAACTCAAAACAGAGCGGGATTGTAGCCATAGACAGCTGTTTCGCCTTATTCGGGATTGTAGTCATAGACAGCTGTTTCGCCCTATTTGGGGCTCGTCAGTATGGCGTAACAACCAGAGAAAACTCTGATGAAAAATATCCGCGCACTCTGATTTTAAGCCCTGACCCAGAACTTCTCAACACCCACAGAATCACGCCATACCACGTGTCTTCTGGGGGGCAAAAGTCCAAGCGTCAAGTTGATGTCTCGCAGAGAAAATAAAAAAATTGGCTAAAACCAACCTAAAAACATGGACAAAACCATGCAAGAGTTACAGCATATGGGATCTTTATTAATCACCACCTTCAGAAAAAAAATGTATAGTAAATTGACTTCGAACCGTTATTTTATTTGACATCTTTTATTAAGCTTCCTAGGTTCACTTTATTCGAAATTTGCAATTTGTAGGTTTGAGGGCCGATCCTGTAAGGTTTCTCTTCGCTTACGGAATACTTGTCTTGGTCAGTATGGCCTCTGTTTCCTACAGTAAGTATGTTTTACGCATTATGGTCTTGAGGGAAATACAGTAATAGGTGTAGAAACATTGCTGTTTTCTCTATGAAATGTAAAAGCTATAAACATTTCTTGCGGCTGAAAAAAGTGTTTGTTGGGGTTTACGATATATTTTACTTCATATTGTTAACAGCAAAGTGTCCTGGAGTTTGCTAATCCGGACCTATACCTTTCACAGTGTCGTACTTAAGGCTCAACCAAATATCCCTACCAACAAAAAAAGTTCAGTTAAACTAAAGTTAGTATATAGTAGGAAATTATAATCAGTGTTGGGCAACTGGGAGAAAAGGAATTAGCTTACGCTAAGTAATTTCATGTAAAAAAAAGCAGCCTCTATATAGAAAATAATCTTAACCGTTAAGATATTTTTTACTAGACATTTCTGCTGGAGATTTCTCTAGTAAAGACATGAGATATCAATATTTCTACGTCGTGAATTTAATAACTGGATGCATGGAAGAGAACAATATAACAAGTTTACGCGGTTAGTCGCAATAGGCCCTTTCAAGTTGGTAAGTCAGTTGATAAGGAAAATACAGAGCTCACATCATTTATAATGGTCATTTTCAAGTATCCTAAGCATAGTGTTTTTGTACAATGTTACTGACCTCGCCTGTGAAGGCCCTATTGCTGCAAAGCTATCTTTTATCTCTTTTAGCATACGTCATCTCGGCTTTTGCGCCAACCTCCTCAGCATCTATTGCTATCATCGAGCCCATGGTTCTACCATTCTTACTTCTGGGAGGATTCTTCAAGGACAACACGTGAGTCTATCTCTTTTACGTCCTGTTAATTTGAGGTAACGGAGGATTTATACCTGCAAATTTTGCCGTGACTTCGTTGCTCTTAGTTTCCACTGCTAATTTTGCTGCAAGCCTTTTGATTGATTTATCGTACTTTTAATTACACGTTGCAAAATAATTTTACTCATAATAGTTACTTGTAACTTGTAAAATCATCTTATGTAACAATCGGTTAGGGTCAAATATTTTTTTAATATGTCATATTGGCAATTATATATGCAGAACTTTACCATGGTGGTTAAGAATTGTGCAATTTTTTTCCTGGTGAAACTACGGATTTGAGGCAATGGCTATCAATCAGTGGGACAATTATGGAAACATAAGTAGGTTATTCATTCATTTATTTATTTACTTGTTTATTTAAAGAACATCGTAACTCGCTGCTAGTTTCGATATCGATTCCCTTTTTCTCTTTTTTTACAACCCCAGCAGAAAATTTCCTTCCACAATGCCAGTTCGCGTCGGTATTTCCCAAGGGCGAAAAAAGTTTCTGTGTTATTTAAATAAATTTGCTGTGCTCGATCATCTATAAACTGATTCACATTCATCCTAAAACAGGTACATATACATTGGTTTAATATACCCACGTAGCACTCAAATCCGTTCGACTTTTATTAGGTGGTCTTCCGCGCGTTACAAAATTAATTTGATTTTCAGTTCGAGTTTTTTGCCTCAACATGATTTTCTGTTAGAAACGAAGAGAAATGAAGAGGTAGGTGTAATAGTTGCAGCGTAAAAGAAGGAAATTGTCTGCTTTCATGGTAGGATTTTTTCTTGCTATGTAGCATGTAGTTTTAAAGGCAAAGCATCACACCTGCCGTGTATTGGCAATGGGGAAGAGGCTATCGAGTCCCGCGGTCTGGATAAGGTAAATATTGATAAAGTTTAAGTTCATGATGAGCGGAACTGCCTTAAACTACCTTAGGTTGAAAATAGCATGAATAGGAAGTGTTACCAAAATTATTAAGAAACGGCATAAGAAATCTATCCTGATTCTCAGACGTCTGAGGTCGAAGCGAAAGGATCGCGATCGACCTAGACGCGTCTCAGCCTCTATCAGAAATCAATTATCAATCGTTTATAACAGGCTGGTCTTTCTATAAATTGCTAAAGTACTTGAAAACTTTTTTGAAGAGTCTTTGACAAAATGAGAAGAATCGGAAGAAATTATCCTCTGAAGCTGTGAAAAGGCGCCAGTGTCACATTTAACGATGAAGTTAAAAAAACACCTCGATAATGAATTGATGTCACTTTTATTTTTTATTTTATTTGATTAAAAAATTGCTTTTTGCAATGGCAAGGTGGATGTGTCAGCAGTTTGATGGGAGAGATGTTTTGAGGGTGTGAAAATTGAAAAGAAATGGCTCAAATGTGGTTATGTTCCTATTTGTGCTCAACTTGAATAAGTGGAGCAGCAGTTGTCAACTTTAACTATGTCGCTCATAAAACCTCTCCGATAATACACGTAATAATTAACATTTCTGCCACTTTTTATTTTTGTTTTTATTTTTGCTCGGCAGGATCATCTACTTATTGACATCTGTGGTCTGTTGGCTTTGATTATCGCCTTTCGCATAATAGCATTCCTCACTTTGTTAAGAAGCACTTACAGAAAACCGTAAAGCAGTGAAAGAAATCTCCTATACTTCAGCTTGGACGGGCAAAGAGAAAAGCCACTTCACGTTGCGAACTGCTGCTTCAGAGCACTTTTTGTTATTTTTTATCGCGAAGTGGGAACATCGTAGCGCAACATATCAAGAAGAAAATCTGAACTGTACAGTACCGCAAATGATCCCGAGACCGCAAATGATCCCCAAAATGGACCGCAAATGATCCTCGACCGCAAGTGATCACCAAAGTCGATCGCAAGTGATCCCGAAAGAAAAATAGGAATGACCTGGACTCTAGTTGGCGGATCATCGTGTCGATTTTATTATAATTACAAAACGTCAGATTAAAAGCTAAATTTTATTTCTCAAATAAATCTATGAATAAAAACTAAATGAAAAAAAAATCATTCAAGTGTAAAAACGAAGTCGGTAGGCAACACACGACTTTTACCTCATGCTAAAATGCTGCTTGTTCCAATGAATTTTTCCGGCTCTGGCGGGTAGATTATACCTCTGAAGAAAACGTTTTGACAGTGAGCAAATGTGATTTTTGCCGCTTATTTCATACTGAGAGGTCATGACACGCATTTTCTGCGGTTATTGTTGTTTCTGGTCGGCATGATTTGCCCTTTGATGCAAGAGCATTTCCTTTGACCTCTTTTGAAATGCAGTGCTCTTCATTCCCGCTAAATAAGGGTTTTAGGTTGTTTAATTTTTTCCAAAGTGCCTCCTGGATCCGAATAATTATAAGCGGTTTTCTTTCTCGTCCGTGAATGTGACGGTTTCCTACGATGTTTTGACACGCGATAACTAACGCTTACCTCGCTTTTGCGTTTCTCATTACCAGGTTTAGAGTCCTGGTAACTGTCTCCAGCAAAGGCACAACAAATGAATATACGTAAAAGCGTCAATATAACTATTCGCAACATGTTCATGAGCCGTAAGAAAGTTGCTATTTGGAAGTAAACCGAAACCTGTGGACATTGATAAGTTCGGGGGCATTTTTCAGTGTTAAATCACGTCTTATATCGTAACGGCCACCTAAGGTACAAACAAATGTCTTGCTGTTTATCAAGTCGGTAAAATCAACACTTCGGAGAAAAATCAAAATTAAATATTCTGAAAATTAATTTCACACCTTCAAAAAGATCAGTAAAGTCAATAAAGCTCTTGTTATGTAGAGAGTGCCCGGCTTTGTATTTCTCAGCTTCTAGGCGTTAAAATAATAGAGTCTTTTCTGCGTAACGTCCTGCCTGTCTTAAATTTTTGAAAGAAAATTGAAGCAATTGACAAATGAAGAAGTATACGGTTAATACCATATCCTTTTCAGATTTATGCCATTTCTTTTTTCGCCTTGTATAAATTGACCTGAGATGTAGCGTCCTCCTTCCCTTTTTCTTTAGAAGGCGAGAGCAAAAGGTTCCTTTTTTTATAATCAGTCCTTTTCTGTAATCAGTCCCATAAAATCCATTCCATTCCATTCGCCAAGTTTTCACGGGATCATTTGCGGTCGACTTTAGGGATCACTTTCGGTCGAGGATCATTTGCGGTCCATTTTGGGGATCATTTGCGGTTGGAGATCATTTACGGTACTGTACAGAACTCTTATTAAGTATTAAGACGAAATCCACCAGGAAATTGAGTAATTTTGATTTTCAGTGGACAAAAACTATGTACCAGAATATTTTAGGCCATATCGCAGTCTTTTTTACACTTTTTAAGGGCTAGAGATGTGATTAGTCGTCTGTAATATATAACAACAAAGATTTGTCATGGGAGTCCGAGAAAATGAATGTCAAATTTAACAAGAATTGTGAAAAGGCAGGTAAAATTCTGAAAATTTCATGTGTAAGATGTAATTTTGTGAAATTTGTCATTCTTTTTCTCGGGCTCCCATCAGAAATTTTCTTTGGTGTTTTTACAGAAGACTAATCACATTTTTAACCCTTGAAAAATGTAAAAAGAATGCAATATGATTTAAATTATAATGGTACAAGGTTTTTGTCCACTGAACATTAGAATTACTCAATTTCCTGGTGGATTCCTTGTTAATATTTCGGTTATAGTTGTCAGTAATGTACATTGTACTGCCCGCGCATGCGCCATCATATGCTTTGCAATTAAACACTGTACTTATGTACATGTAATTAAAATGCAGTGTACAAGTGGCTAAAGTAAGCTTCGATTACTGACGCACACGGAAAAACTTTTCGGAATAAAGAGGATTTAAACTTTATTGGCTTAAGTTGATTGTCATATAACATACTTGAACTGATGAATTCAAAAGGTCTATTGCTAAACGTTTGACTTCACTCAAACATGTTTCTCTTCTCTCAGAAAAGGGGGGGAAGTGGGGAGAATCAGTTTCGTGTCTAGTTGTTGCTAAATGTCATGATGTTTTTTGTTTCCATTAGTTCTTTTTTTACAATGTGTTAATTAATGAAATTTGTTTGATGTTTTTTTTTTTTTTTTTTTTTTTTTTTTTTTTTTTTTATCGCTCTATAAGCATATTGTGTATGGGTCACTAAGAAATTATTTCAGCACAGAATTGACCTAAAACAGCAATATCCTCGCGACATGGCCCCTATAATTACAACTGGTAATGCGGAGGTGAAAACTACATGTACTTATAAAACACCAAGGGTTAGGCTGCGTGCAAACGGGCGCAACAACTCCCAACAAGTTTGGGACATACAGTGCATCGTGCATCGTGCATCGTGCATCGTGTATCTTTGTAATCCATGCGTAATGAGCGTGGGTGGCCCCAACAATGTTGGAAGAGCTGTGCAAACGGAACCAACATTGTTGCGCTACGCTTCGGCGATCACGGAACAAAAGAAATGTTGGGATTTGTTGGCTGAATAGTTTGACGGGTTTCAAACTTTGCGCAACAACGCGCAACAACATCCAACAACATCCAACAACATGCAACAGGATGTGCAAACGGACGCAACATGTAACATCCAACAATGTTGGGAGTTGTTGGCCAACAAAGTTGCGTCCGTTTGCACGGGGCTTTAGGATAATCCTCTTTTAAATACAGTCAGTATAGTGTATGAGTTACTCATGTTGCAGTAGTTGCAGTATCCTTAAATTTGCAGGTGTCAGAGGTACTCTCATAATCATACCTTCAATCTTTCTATGAAATACTAGTGTTAGCCTGCTTATAAAAACTAATGGAGGCTAGGAGCGAGGAAAGTAGGGCTGTTTTCGCAGTCTAACTAAGTGTATAACTCGCTTCTGTCGCTGTTACTCAATTACAGTGTATGACCATAGCAATGACCAAAAAAAAACTGACGAGGATGTTCTTAAATTTGGTGCTCGCAACCTAAGAAAATAGCCAGCTTCATAGTTGCCAACAGTTATAATCTGTTTCCAATTCAAAACTTAATGATCGCGATAAAAGATCATAAAACAAACAAACAAAAAACAAGAAGCTGTTCATCCCCTTACCTGCGTCGCAGACGCTCTAAACCTTCTGCAGTACAGAGCGTCTGCGAATTATTGCACAATATCGTGTTCCAATACCGCAGAGTTGCAAGTTACGCGGTTTGTGATTATAGTCCGATGTGAATTAAGTGTTGACAGGCCAAACATGACTAATAGCTCGTGACAAGAGACGGATTATTCAGATTGAGATACTGTGGAACATAACTTTAGAGTCAGCTTGAACAATAAAGGTTTTTCTTGCTGTCTTTTTGCGTAGTTTATGCAGTGCATGGAGTATTCTATACTTTGACTGAGCAAATTTTTTTTGCCTCTTTGAGTCTCACATTTAGAGCTTATGAAGCTGGTCTGTTCGGTGCATTATATTGAGTAATTAGTTACTGTGGTTTATGTTTCGGCAAATGTTTTCTGACAGCATTTGATCACGGATGCAGTTTCTTTTACCTCTGTTGAAGCCTTAAGCTTTTTTATTATGGCTAACAACCTTAGTCTCTTTGGTTTTCTCCTATATTTGGCCGTGAATATCATGATTTCCTACTTTGTTTTGACGCTAGTACTGCTCTTTCATTGTTTACTGTACTGCGATCCTTGCCAACTCCCTTCTGTGAATTTTGACATGTCGCTGCGCTCAACCGTCGAGCACACGTAAGAGTTAGGCCGATCGAGAGGCGCATAAGATACCCGCAAGAAACCCGCCTATCAGAAACTCTCACATATGTCCTTGGGACTCTGCAGGATACTAGAACGAGCTTTTGTACACTAATTCGCAAGCGGACTATATTAATGGTTGGGCTGGGCTGGCTGCAACGCAGGCTAGTCATCCCCAAGCGAGTGCACAGGATTTTCAAGTTATTATTCTTTTTTTTTTTTTTTTTGTAATCGGGCTATTGGCGGGCTGTTTCCTGGGAGATCAGGTAAGTTCAAACATTTTTAAAGTTTCCAACGCTTGCTTAGCTGACCATTTAATTTTTATTGGTGCGTTTGCAAAAAAAAAAAAAAGTGATAATCTTTTGTTTTCATAAAAACGTTATGATTGGATACTCTTTATCCAAGTGCCCCGGTTCGAGAAGTCGCACCATAAATACACTCCGTTTGCTCCCCAAATTTTATCGCGAAACTTTGATCTAGCCTTTCGCCGCATTTTCGAATCCATACTTGTTATAACATCTGAACTCGCACTTTCAGGTTTCGAACGTATTGTAATGCAACTTTAACAAGGGTGAAAACAGTCGACAACAGCTAGCAAAACAACCAATATCAATTCGTCTTGACATCGCGCTTGGGACAGAAAACGTAAATTGTTGTTTTTAGTATATACTAAAACAGTGGATAGTGTTTTTCGAGCGCTCTGATTGGCTACTCAATCAGTAAATATCCTGCACTATTCACTGATTCACCTCCAGTTCCTCCGAGCGAGCGACGCCAAACTAGCGTAGGTTGCGAGCAAAATGCCTTCCCGGTTTGCTGCGGTAACAAACTAAAAAATTTCACAACTAATCAAGCAAGTAATTTCCGAAATACGCGAAGAAGGTGACGAAGTTCGGTTTGGAAGTTTTAACAGGTAAAGCTTTGTCTTTTTTACTTGAATAGTTATCGATAAAACCGGTGAAAAAGTCTTAAGTCTTGCGTTACTTTAATTAGTTGACTTGTTCATAAATAAGCTTTAAACTAAATTTGATAAACTTTTTTGCAGCATTATTTTAAATACAAACAGAATTCACAACTCCTTTTGAAGAAACTTCCCCGCAAGAGATAAACAAAGGCCTCAAAAGTTTTATTTGTCGCTAAGAAAAAGCGACGACGGCGGCCGTTCGGTCATCGCGCGCCAAAATTGTAATGGTTGGCAACAGCAAATGAGTTAAAAATCATCATTTTTGTGCTCAATTATCTCACTGTTTTAGTATATACTAAAACAATTATTCACCTCAGTGTCGGTGGCTAGTAGTGGGTATTTACCTCGCCGCTTCGCGGCCTCGGTAAAATCCAATACTAGCCACCTCCACTTTAGTGAATAATTGTTATTTATTCTATAAAATTATTAACATTATCATATGATTGTCTTTATCATTATCATTTTCATTGTCATTTAGCAATTATTGAATGAGGCAGAGTAGGATGTGAAGAGTTATATGCGGATCGAGGAGGATAGGAAGTTATCGTGGATAACAAGTTTACCTCCTGGTATAATTTTGTTCTCAAAAAGGAAACGCCGCGAGAGACATCCGCTTTTCACGTGTCAAAAGCCGCGTCTATCAAAACTGTCACGTTATTATGTGTGTCATTATCATTATTACAGTTTTTGTGTAGTGTTCATTTTTCTACCCTCTTTCAGTACCTCGGGAGCGGGAACGTGAGCAACGAATGGAAGAAAAAGAAATTAAACAAGAACAAACACTCAGAAACAGGAACAAAAGATTACCTCACAGTCAGAATATTCGCTATTGTTGTAAAATATCATGAGGATCATGAGGATAATCATGAGGATAATCATGAGCTTTCGCTCGTGCTTTAAATCTCGTTAGTTTTGGGTTTGTAGATCAAGGTTAATTCGTATTTTTGTTTCTTCAGGGTTTTGAGTGTTGTTTCCTTTTAAATGGCTGGGTTTGTTTGTCGTCTTACGTGTCATTCATATTGTTATTAAAAGTAGTTTATTTAAATCTGATTGTCAGTCCTTCAGTGGCCACGTTTTGAAATAAAGCTGACCTGAATTATTCCCCTTATATACATCAGAGTTCTTTTTTAAGCTTCAGGTTAAGAACCTCTTGGGCTTACTTACCATTTCTTATTTTTTTTTTTAATTTTTTGTTTTAGACTTGTTTACCTTAAAGGTTTAATTTCTTTTCACCCACTTTGGTGATCAACAGGAAGTTCGTGTAAGTCACGTTCGTACCGCACATGGTCAGCAAGCCCAAAGGCACCTACCTTTTAGTTATTTAAGATGCCAATATTTGGAGCAGCTTGTAGCTGAATTGATACTGTAGGAGAGGATGTATGAGTTGCTTTCAGCAATTCATTCTCTGGTTACCTCTCGTCAGTGAGCTTTCCTCGACAAACAATCCCGTTATAGCGGAGCTCCACGCGCGCGCGAAGCGCGCGTGTGGGCGGAGCCCCATGGCTAAGGTAATCTACCCATCCAAGAAAATTTGGTAATCACGTGACCGTACACCGAACGAACGAACGAACGAACGACCGTCTGTCCGCACCACAGGGCAACCAATGTTTACTCTCACACTTTCTAGTGAGTTTGGGAGCCCAGGAGAAAACTAATTGCACATCAATGTTGTGATCAATTGACAGCTGTCAAAACAGGGTATCCGCTGACCAGTATCACCTGACCGTACCGCGGGCTCAAGTGCCGACCCATCGAGGTCGAGTACTTTTTTGCAGTTATCCGTTGACAAATTACCAGTTTCAAATGATCGCAGGCTCAAGTTTATTTTTTCCAATGATTCATATTAAATTATAATAATAATAATAACGTCTTTATTAAAAAGCATCCGATAAAATTACATATCTGATGTTACAGTAAATATATATATCGATAGAAAAAATTACAATGACTAAGATGAATAAAAAAGATTAAATTGATTAAAAATACATATGGGGTATTTACACAGCTAGATTATATTTAAAAATTAATGTATTAAAAAAGCTATCCTTGAAACGTTCAGTGTTAATGCTGGGCCTGACAATGGATTTCCTTCGAAGGTTTACAATACAGTCCTTGTACCATGGGAGCAAGCTTATTAGTGGATGGTCACCGCGTTTGAGGTTATAAAAAAGGCGTCTGTCGCTTTGTGTTTATGTCATTATGGCCCCGCACTATTAAGATTTTGATTTCAAACTGACCTCGGACGCGAAAAATGAGCCAGTTTTTTAAAAATACATGCGGACAAGACATTTTCTTACCATGGTCACGCGTTGGTCACGCTCTACATCCAATTTTTATGCTCTGATTGGTTAAAATTTGACAGGTGAGTTCATGCGGAAAATTTATGCAGCATCTTGAAAATTGTTTACTTTGACAGCTGAAGCTGACAGAGTTTTGTGTCAACTGGTGATGTTTTTAACTGCCTTTTTCGACCGGATGTACAAAATGAAATGCAGCTTTTATCAAGAGTCTTCTGTTATTCATGGCTGGTTTGTTTATTGGGTTTTTGGTTGAGAAATGCGTCGCTTGTCAAAATTCGGTAATCCGATTTCGGATGGCATCGTTTTTGTTTTTCACCTTGGTTAATGTGTAAGAGGATTTAAAAGTCTCAGGCAACTGTGGCCTTCCTTGATAGCTTTCGGGAACTGAATCTCGAATGGTAAGCCTGAGTAATTATTGTATTTGATGTTTGTTTTTGTTATATCTAATTTCATGAAGTCGAGCACAGTTTATGCGGCAAGTTTATGCACGTTTGTAAGATTTGAGTCAATGATCTAACCTAGTGTCAGGTTTGATATAAGCTTACAGAACTTTAAAAGGCCTTCAGATATATTTTTTCACCACAAATAGAAAGAAAACGTTCCGAAGAATATTTAGTTATAAATTTGGCTGTAGAAAGAAACCTTTGAGCGATTTTCTTGCTTCGAGGAGTTCATCATTGAAAAAAGCAAACACCGGGAGGCCGGCTTAAAGTAAAACATAATTAAGTTAAGCTTAACGACTCAGGATTTTTAGGGACACTTTTACCTGTCTTCGTGAATGAAAATTGTTGCCTCTGTAAATGTTTCATCGAATTATATTTCTTTTATTGATTGTTAGTAGTCTCTCTTGCAATTTTAATCGCTTGTACGTGCCGTTTGTTTTCATCTTTCATGAACATCGCTTGCAGGAGTACTAAAAAATGTCGCGCGTATCAAACGCTTCATAAGATTACATATCGTTATAACTGAAACCATTAAATAACAAAAAATAATAATGATAAATTCGTATTTATGTTGAAGCGCAACTCTATTAAAGTTCATTCAAACACTCGACCACACTGACAGCTCGCACTAGAAATGAGAACCGGCTGGCCGTATGGGTGATTTTGGAATTTTTTTGAAAGGTTTCGCTAAAAGCCCACGATTGATCGTCCTGAATATTGACTAAGTGCAATTTGTCTTGAAAAATTGTGAAATGCCGCATTCTGTACGAGATTTGTATGATAAATAGTACTTTTTCACCTCAGATGTGATATACTGAAAGAGTATGAAAGGTTGGTTTACACACTCCCAGATTTGTTGGCAAGAATTTGTAAAGTAAACCTGTCGAACGCAAAAAGATTCGGCCTGATTTGTTTTCCAGGAATTTGTTTTCGAGGCCTAATCTACTGTGATCAAGAGCCATTATGGCTCTTGAATGTGATCGAACATGTTTGCTATTTTTTGGATGTACATATAAGGCTATCAACTCGATGTAAGATGTTTCACTCCAAAATTACTTAGCCTTTCCCTCAAAAGTCACATGAATGTGCCCTTAAGTTAACCGATTTGTGGATTACAAGTTTATTGTTTGATTTAAATTATAAATTTATTAATGGGAGCTTCGCTTTTAGCCGTGGCTAAATCTATATATTACGATTTATCTGACGAGCTCTGAGTACAAAACGCAATAAAAACTGTACTCTGGATTAACTCTCAGCATGGTACAGTATTTCGCTCTTCTGTTAATTCTTTGTGTTTCTGGAGGTTCCCTGGGAACAACTACCTCTCCTCAACAACAAAACGCCGCAAAGATAAAAGAATCATGTGAGGTAAGAGATAGATGTGGGTAAAAAGGAACGCGCCGTGAATTTGGAGCACTGACAGGCTTATCCCTTTAACGGCCAACAAGAAACGATGGTTTCATGTCTCAAGTTTACTACTTAAGATTCACCCCATTCTACACGCTTCAACCTTAATTTGACAAAGGTTTTTAGGATTTAGCAACTGTTTTAGAAAAATAAAAACCCGATTTATCTTGAGACAGTCTTACAAAAGCAATTATAAGCAAGTAAGATTTGTTAGTCTGTTTTGTTTTGTTTTGCTTTTGTTGTTTTTGCATTGTATTGCAGAGAAACCAGCCACGGATTAGAATACCGGGATTAATCAAAAAACCTAAAAATGGCCTTTTACCAACTTTTTCACCTGATTTTACATGAAATAGACAGATTTGGTTGTTTTATGCTGAAAAGTGGATTTTTTTCAAAAAGCTTGGTACTCTGCTTAACCCATTCGCTCCTGGAGATTTTGCCGAAAAACGCGTTTTGAAGCTAGTCGAGTGGTTTTCTGGTCACTGTCGTGCTATAAAGAGCTAAAACTTACCACAAACCGGTTTACAGGTCGTACACTTTGCGGTCTTCTGATCCAGATGCAAAATATCAGTTTGCGAAGTTCGGGCATGCGCAGAAAGCAAAATTTGGACTTTTCGCTTTCTCTCCTCCCTTCTTTTTTCGCTTTTCTTGCCTCATTTTTTTTTTTCTCTTGCTGGGCATTTAGTAGGCTTCATTTTGGTGGGAAGAGTTTTTATGAAAAGCTTTTAGGATCTTAGGATTAGGTGAAAGGAAAGGTAGGTGGGTAAGGGAACAAGATTTTCATGGAGATTTTCAGGTCCTTGTCAGGTGGTTTTTTGCTTCTTTCTCCGGTGTCCTTGACTGAATTGTGCTCATTCTGGTATGGTTTGAAAGATCTCTTCACTCTGCACACGTGTGCGAAGAAAGTTGTCCTTGACCGTTAAAACTGATGACGTCACAAAGGGTAGAAAGGACCTGGATCCGCACGGGCGGTTACGGGTGGTTCAGGGGCGAATGGGTTAAGCCAAATTTTAAGCAAGGTTTTCTTGTCTAAGAATATGTTACTCGAGCTTACAAAATACTTTTGTGTCTTTACTCCGCGATTCAGTGATGATAACATAGAATTTTACTCTAGGGAAAGCATAGGAAGGTAAATACAGAAATAGAACAAAATTTTTAATCCTGGATCAGCGCTAATCGACCTTTCAGGAACCGGGGCCTGAAAGCAACGACACTCGAAAGTAGCGACCCTCCGAAAAAGCGATAAAATTTCACAGGTGTTAGCAAAGGCTAAAAGTAGCGACCCTCAGAAAATAAATAAATATTGTTATAAAAAAACAATACACGTTGTTTTGAATCAGCTTTGCAGTAGTCTTTGGACTTCTCGTTCTTGGTTCTTTATATTTTCTAGAGATCCAACTAGCAGGATCTTCGTCCAAGGTTTTTGCAGTTAATTTAATCCTCAGAAAATAACGGCCTTCCGAAAGTAACGACTTCAGAAGATGTTTTCCTTTTTGCTAGAACTAACGGAATGATGATGATCCGCGGTTTATTTTGAACGGTTATATTGATCTTTGAGATTCCTTTACGTACATGTAAATGAAACTCTAAATGTAACACAATGAAATTCCAAAGGTGTATTACTTTTTTTTTTCTTCCTTTCATCTTTGAAACAATTCTTTCGAACTTTTAGTTTAAAAGAAATAAGATGAAATAAATGTTTTTAAATAAAAAGTGTGGCGATAACATGAAATAAGTTCTCCGAATTAAAATGCATGTGTAGATGTTTTCACATTTGTCGCGATACTATTAATTGCCGTAACTTCGTATGGCCTAAGTATGGTACACGGTTTAGCTACTGGGAAGTAGCGACCTTCCGAAAGCAGTGATGGGAAAAGGCTGATAAATCCGAAAGTAGCGAGGGTCGTCACTTTCGAAATTTAAAGGTACTACAACAAATTTTCAGTTAAGGCGGTCGCAATCAAGAGTTGAACTTTGAACAGCAGCACTGCTGCTCTTAATTCAACCACAAATCGTATTCCCTCACTGCTTGGTGTCAATTGGCACCTTAACAACTAGAAAAAGCTTGCTCCGCACAATGGTTACATAATAAACCTGACGATAATGGAAGTGTACGGCTCAATTCCTCAGGTAAATGACTTACATGAAAACCTGCCTCTCCACGTTTAAAAACCGCTTTGAAAACGCAAAAGTGAACTCAAAGCCTGTGGTCACGACTAGAGGGGCAGGGACCGGTTAGTCCCCTTTTTTATGGATTTAATTAACTTTTTGAATGGCATAAATTAACGCCGATGAAATTACAATATTCCATGGCAACCTTCCGTACTTTTCAGTGCCATGATAGCGACGAAGTTTTAAAATGTTGAAATGAAGATATCAGGACATTAAAACACGCTTTAGAAAAAGAGCACACCAAGAGGGATTCTAACAGATATTTTGTCAAATATTTTCTGAAAATTCTCAACTTAAGCCAATTTAAGTTCTAAACGTTTGAGAAGTGGCGTTCTCGATCGTTACGAACCAGGATAAACTTATCAAAAATCCTTGATTGCCAGCGTAATTCGTCAGCCATAATATTAATAGGTAAAAAGGCCCGAGAATGGGATTCGGACAAAACGCGCGTAAAATTCTTCCCTAATTTCACTCGTCATCATTTGATTACACATACTAATTAAAGTTTATCATTTCAGAAATCTATACTGGGTCATGGTTTTCCTGGTATTCCAGGATCAAATGGCATGCCGGGAATGCCCGGCGCTCCCGGGCTGCAAGGACTCCAGGGAAGAGAAGGCGAGAAAGGGCAAATTGGTGATAAGGGCTCCCAAGGAATGCCGGGTCCAAGAGGAGACAGAGGGCGCGAAGGGCCTCCTGGGAAGAGCGGACCGACAGGAATTAAGGGAATAAAAGGTGAACGTGGATTTGTGGGAATAAAAGGCGAACAGGGGCTGGCGGGAATGAAAGGACAGCAAGGCATTGTGGGAAATCAAGGAAGAAAAGGAGACAAAGGAGAGAAAGGAGAAAGCGCCAAAGCAATTCAAGCAAGTGTAGTACCACAAACCAACTGGAAACAATGTGTGTGGAAATCAGGGAGCGGTACTGATAACGGAAAGATTAAGGTAAAAAAAGATTTTGCAGGATAATAAATGTCAATGAAGTAATGATAAATAGCCGGCGTCTCTGTTTACTAATTGGAAAATAGCTTTAAAGCGTTTTATAAGATTAAAGCAAGAAAAATATAATAGGCATAAGGATAAGGGTAAATCTCCTTCCCCAGTCAGCTCTCTCGTGCCCCATGCTACTCACGCTGCGCTCAGTTACGCGATAATTGCGTTTCGAGACCGGCAAATAGGTCCACATACTGTTTGGTTGTTTCAATTAACTTACTTATTATTTTCCAGTAACTCCGCGATTGCCAACTTGTTCTGCCTTACACAAACAAAGTGCCAACCTACCTCCTATGCCTGAACATTATTTAGCTTTACTCAGCTCGATTAGCTTTTCAGTTATTCTGAGTAAATGTTACCTTTTTTTGTATTAATATATTACATTGTGAATTAAGTTTAACTTTTATTTGGTAATAAAGCTTATGTTGTTGTTGTATGTTGTTGTTGTTGTTGTTGACAAAAATCTCACTCGGGCCGACTTTCCATGAAGTAATGTATGACTAAAAGAGTTTGGTAACATTACTTACTACTTTTGATTTGATTCTACAACAGGACTGTTCTTTCAACAAGCTGCAATCTAATTCAGCGCTCAGAGTCTCATTCCAGGGAACTTTACGTCTAAATAGTCATTGTAAGTGTAGCCGCTGGTACTTCAAGTTTAACGGAAACGAATGCAGTGGACCAATGACGATTGAGGCCGTCGTGTACAGTGGCTGGCCATCTGGGCGCGTTCCTGACCTGCAATATCATCGATCATTTGAGGGGTATTGTGAGAATATCCCACAAGGCGCAGTTAGAGTGGAATTGTGGGTAGGACAGTGTAGTAGCTACACCCTGGGTGATTCTTACACTGGGTGGAGTTCAGTGTCCCGGATAATGATTGAGGAAGTATCTAGGCCCCAGTCCTAATAAAGGAGTCTCAATTTTTTGTTTGTTTGTTTGTTTGTTTTTGCCGCTGTGGTGTTTGCTCAGAAAAGCATGTTCAGACATGCATGTTTAAAGGTCTGTATCATGATGCCTTCTTGTGTAATTTGTTTTGTTATAGTGGAAAAGTTCTGGGTGCAAATAAAGCCGTGTACGGCAACAGCTTGACTTTTACTAATACCTGGAGATCGATCATTTTTGGTTTTCCAAAAAAGTGTTCTGCTTTTTTTGTATGGTTCTTCATCGCTTAGCTGGTAGAGCACTGCTAGGCTAATGCAAAGCCAGGGGGTTAAAATCGAGTTAAATCCCTGTTTTTTTTTTTGTTGGAGAGAGGAGGGTGGAATTGGTTAAATACCTATTACAACTGCGATGAAGGTACTTTCATTTAGATATGTATGAGATAAATAAAAGTTTTCCTTTAAGAAGTTTACTTACGAACCTTACCTAAAATTAATGTTGAATGAAAAATGGGACGTCCCCTCCTTTCAGACAAAAGAAATGTTTAAGGATTCAAAAAATAAAAGTAAAAGTAAATACATTTCAACGACCTCATGACGTTTTCTTATACCATACATTTCGTGGTTTTTCCAAATTGCGTGACAAAACAATGGCCCTGATTGCCTACGTCAAAAGAAAGAAAGAAAACGTCGGTAACTAATACTGAATCAGATTTAGTCCTGCAATGCATGGCTGAAGTTGGAGAAGAGTGGATATGGCTGGTTTACCGTTGCTCATATTTTTTTTCGGGGGGGGGGGGGGCGCAAGTAGCACATTTAACGCATAACAATGTTGCGCTCCAGTAATACTTGTTTTCTTACAGTCGGAACAGTTTTGAATTAAGCTTTTATTTTAAAAATTATTTCATGTCCTATTGAGGTTAATTAATTGGAATATGTTTAGTTGTAGTGAATGTCTATCTCTATTAGCTTTTTTGCCAAAAAATATCTGTTGTTTCAATAGTTTGTTTCGAGAAATTTGGATCACTTTGAAAATGAGTTCCTATAAAATTTCTCATTAATAAGGTACTTTAAACAGTTATCGGTGCTAGCGTTCATTGACGGATTTGATTATTTTCATTCTCATTTTTTTTAAATTGTATTTTTTTGCTCAATCAGCAAACAATTTAAGCTTTGTATCTTTGTTTGCATCACAGTGAGAAGGACGGGCAAGATAGAAGGTGACAAACGATAAGTACTGAATGAGAATACTCGAAGACACTTAGCGACTAAAAGCTAATGGTTTACGTTTTAATTCTTTTTTAAAATAAGACGGACAAATTTTAAGACCTAAAATGTACTTGAATGAGCCCTATTTAATGGGATAAAAACTAAAATTTACAATAGCTTCTTTAATGTACCCAGTCAAGAGATTATAACCCTTTCCCATTTTATCAATCTATGTCAAGCTGCATTCGGCACTCCAATTTGCAAATTAGAGCCAACGTAAGACAGAGTCGAAGAAAGAAATTGTGAAAAATAAGGGACTTAGACCGGATTGGAAATTAGGAATCAGAAACCTGAATAAGGAATCAAAATTCACAGAGGCGCATTGAATTAATGTAATTATGTTTTGTCCTTATTTCGCTGTCCTTCGTAGCCTGCATTCAGCAGGCGCCGGCTTTTTTTTTTTTTTAGGGCGAAGGGAGATTTCGACGACGTTTGCGCATGACCGGAGAAAAAGGAAGGATGCCCCCACTCCCCCTTGCACGTTCCCATCTCGCTCTCTATAACAAATAACCAAACATTTAAAACTTGTACTTGACACAAACGCCATGTCCTTGGTCTAAAAACGCCCATTTACTTTTAGCCTGAGTGAAGGCGCGACCAAAGACGAGTCTTAAGAGTTGTTTGGTTAAGGTTGGGTGGGTGGGTGGGGGATGATCAGGCTCGTTATTTGGCCTTGGTCTTTAGGAGCTGAGTTTAGACACTGCTTCTCTACACTGACTTACCTAGGGCTTTTCCTCAAACAGCGCTCTGCAATAGCTGGTTTCCATTGTATGCTTTGGAAAGCTGATTTTGTCACAAGCAAAGAAAAGGTATTCATATATTCTATATTTAACTACACAAGTGAGCTATTTTAAAAAGATAGGTTTTCATTGAACTGCAACATTTCAAAATTGTACTTTGACCTTATTGTTTTATCATAATTTGAAATAGCTATCCTAATTTGTAATAATTTTGTCGTAATTTGTACTACCTGTTGCAATTGTAAGAACTTTGTCCCAATTTGTAATATTTATTTTGATGATGTCATCATTAACGTTTGAACCTATTTCAGTACCCCGGAAGAGAGAACGTGAACAGCGGTTAAGAATTTGCAAGATGGCTACTGTTAAAGGAAAAAGAAAAAAATACAAGAACAAACAATCTGAAACAGGAAGAAAACATTATCTTAAGGTTTTTGCTATTTAACCGACGAGTCTCGGCGCTTAACGCAGTAACGGCGGTGAACTTTGCTAACTCCCAACATGGTGCAGCATTTTGCTCTTCTGTTGATTCTTTGCATTGCTGGAGATTCCTTAGAAACAACGACCACACCTCAGCAACAAAATACTGCAAACTTAAATGATCTATGCGAGGTAAGAAATGGATGGGTGAAAAGAACTACGCCCTAACAAGCTTGACAGTCTAAAAAAAAATTAATAAGCAATTTAGGCCTGTTTCAAACGTCGTGCTACTGCACTGCTAAGCTGGTCGATTGTAGCTCGACTGTCAAGCAGCTGTTGCACGAAAAAATCTAATACAGTCAAATTAAGGTAGCCTAACAAGTTCGATAGATCGGAGTCGATTCCATTAATTTCAGGTGTTCATAGCTAAGACTCGTTGCAGGTATAAAGGTCAAATTTGGCATTGGAAACATATATTTTTATTCCGTTGAACGAAGGATTTCGTATGTTTCCATGGCAACGAGAGTGATTTTTAGCTAGTCTCAAAATTTGGAATTTATTAGGTTTACGCAAAATCCAGTCGTTACACTTTCTTATAAATTTGCGCATAACTTAGAATTAGTGACTTCGGGAGCCGATGAAATAAATCAACCAAATTATAACAACAGCTTTTGACTATTTTAAGAAAAAATCGTTTATGAGAAACTTTCTTGTATCACAAAACTCCTTTGTTCAAGATTTATTTTGAGGTTTACAGTGACTTAAGTGCAACGTATAAACAGGATTTGTGCCAAATTTTAATGGGTAGGTTTTACATTATTAGCGACCTTGAGGCGACCACGTTGGCCACGTAGCTAAATAAAAGGTGGCGACAAATGTTTCCCAGCTGAGATGATGGCGTTACCGTTCTAACCGGTAGCCTACCCGTTTTTCCGGGGTAAGAGGCAATCTACTCTTATTTACGGCTATGCGTACGGGTTATTTACTCGTACTCGTACACTTAAACGGTGTATTTTATTTTATAAGGTCTCTATTGTCGTTCGTTTACACTGCTTATGAAATTCAACAAAATACGCTCTCAAACATTGCTCCCTATGTACGTTCAGCTGTATGCTGAAAACTTGGGGGAGGGGTTGGGGGGCTGAGATCACACGATATGCCAAAGAAGACGAAAGAAGAGTAAATTTCTACTGACAACTTCTTGTCGCACTTTTTTTTTTATAAAAGCTTATTGGCTACATATCTTCTCGAGATAATGGTGTTAACTTTGCAAGTAAATGGATAGAGAATTTAAACAGAATCTGTGTTCAGCCACCTGTTGTAAAAAAAAATGCAAAGAAATCAAAACAAGACGGGTTAAACAACTTTTTAAATGCATTCTTCTTATTTTAATGCAAAGAAAGCATTTGAATTCAGTTCGGCATGCACATCAATAGCACGACTTAGATTCATTAGTAGTGTTCCTGCTGTGTTAAATTTGAAGTTTGGCACGAGAGAAGCAGCTGCACACTTTTTTTTTTTTTTTTGTTCCCGGCGTAGAAAATTCCATCAAGAGCAAAATACTATACGTTTGCAAGCAGAAGCAGCGGCAGTAGTGGCGTTTTTAAATTCAACCACAAATAGATGCGTGCTCGTCCTTTTGAGTTAATTATAGGGCACCTGTATGGAACCTAAACATGCAACAAAAAAAGGCTTGCACCGCAAAAATGTTACATGTTTACGCAACGAAAAGAAACGTATTGCTCAAATCTCTCTCATTCAAATGACTTCCGAGAAACCCTCCCACTTCGCGTTCAAAATTCGCACTGAAAACTGCAAAGGTGACGTCAAGGCCTGGTCAGGTGGCCTTTTTCAGTTAGCCGATAGAGATTTTCCCCACGAGTGTCCAAATTGTTTTTGTTTTTTAAATCCTGTCTCAACATGAAATCTGAAAAAAAACCGCGAAGTGCATAGAGTAAGACTGTTGCAAAGCTGATAACAACGGTAATTGATTTTTTAAACAATATTTCAGCTGGCCATACCAGCCTTGTTCAGGTTTACAGATGCTACTAAATTCTCAATAGAATTTACCATGATATAGATGGAGAATGTCGCACTAAAGCTCGTTTAAATGGGAGAGGCGGAAATGAAGTACAACATAAAAGGAGAATAGAGAATCTATGCAGATTACAGTTACGGACTGAGTCACATGAGGAATAAACTTTCTCTAATGGGATTAACCGCATGTCAGTGTAAGAATAGACAGAGAGTGAGAGAAAGTGTTCAGAAACAGTAGTGGGTTTAGATTTAATGTCATTTTAGTTTTGTTCACTGGACGTCTGTGCTCGTTAAATCTGCCCTGGGGGAGTCGCTTAGTTTCACCTATACATTGTAGATTGCAGCGGTTGCATTTTAAGAGTGAGTCTCCCTAAAACCGGTCCACTGCGTTTCGGGTTGGAAAATCAATTTCCTTTAAACTTTTCCCATGAATATATCTTAGTCCAAAAGTAATTGAAACCGCATTAGTTTTTGAAAATATTTCAAAATAAAATTTTTCGGGAGGAAAATCACTTCAGCACTCGGCGGCCAAATATTTGCGGTAACAAAGAGTAAAAATAGCGCATATTGCCGAGTTCACCACTTCAAAGTTTTGCACTTTCAACGATTTTTTTCACTTCCTAGGACTAAATTGGTCCTTAAATGATGTAATGGACACAATTTTGGCCCTTCAAAAACAACTCCTGTCTACTAAATATTTTTTGATTTACACCCACTTTGCTGTACGCAGGAAATGACTCAAAAATGCATATTTTCATCCTAGCACTGTGCAAAATCCCCACATCTTCTAAATAAAATGTCTTTTCAGACCAGCAAAGGGAATGTCCAGAAACATAGAAACATAAAAATATGTTGTGATTTTAACGATTTATCACCACAGTCGATCGACGAAATATGCCTATTTTCTGTTATGACTGTTTACAATACACGATGGAAGGTCTTAATGCAAAACCCGAATAACACAATAATTCATCAAATGTATCAAGTATTTTAAACTTTTTGTGACTTTTGACACAATAGAACATCATGCAGGAAAGGAAAGCCTTTAAGCCGAACGCATTAATACTACAGGTGTACCTGTTTACAGCGCTTGATCCGATCGACTCGTCTTCGCTGTGTACACAAAACTGATATCACATGATGGCGCCTGTCACGCATTCCTATATCTGGAATCGTTACGCCGCGAAAACACTTTTTGCTAGTCTGACTAAAACTGAAAGGCAGGAAATTATCTTATCAATAGAGTAGTCTATTATATTTATTGCTGTTTTCGTTGACAAGCTACAAAATCAAGAATCATGCATGCGTAAGAACCTATAGTGCGTAAACAACCCGGGGAGGGGGGGAGTTTGCTGAGTATGTATGTATGTGTGTACGTGCCGCTGCCCTCTCAGAGCCCCTACCCCATTATAGTCTATTCTGCGGCCAATCAATTATAGACCCCATCTTAGCCACTTTTGGGCAAATATGTAATTTTTCGCGATCCCAAATTAGGCACTCTCTATTTTTATGAATTGACCCATTTTTTAGAATAAAGAACACTTCACCTTTCATCTACAACCTCAAAAAATCCGAAAATGTGCCACCCCATTCTAGTTACTCTATTGAAAATGCGACCCCATTATAGTTAATCCAGTCGTGAAAATACGACCCCATCAAGCGGCACATCCCTAGTAGCCTCTTATGAGGAAGTACCCCCCGGGATTAACAATAGTCTAGTGGCCTGCAAGCGAATACCCCCCCTTGCTATTATTTTAGAACAAATACTGTATCTGTATCATTATCGTCCCCAGGCTAAACCCGGTACATTTGAAACCAAGATAGCCACCTGTTAGAGAATGTGCTTGATCCCGACGAATTTACGGAAAATTTAAGGACTTAGTAAAGAATTTAAGGACTGTGAAGTGGCATGGTGGTTTACCTCGTTTAGCGCTTTCGATTTCTTTCAAACTCGCTAATATATAGATTTAGACAGGGCTAAAAGAGCAGCTCTTGTTGATATACTTGAAGTTGTACTCCAGCAAAAAAGAAAATCGTGTGATGCTAACCTGCAACGGCAACGAGAATTGCAAAAACAAAACAACAACAACAACACCAATATGTCTAATTAGCGAACTTACCTTTCCGCCCTATCGGAGGGGGTGGGGTATACAACAAAGTGTTATACTGGGAGACTCCAGCCTGATCGTCCAACCCACCTTTTGTATACCATTTTTGAGCTGAAGAGGTGCCCCTTGAGGGGCAGAGGGCTGGCAACGCAGATCGTACACGAATGTTTACCAAAGCCGAGTGGTTCAAAAGTAAACATTTAACGATTTTTTTCGCAATATTTTTATAACAAAATCATTTGAAAAAAAAATAAAAGACTATACATACTAAGCGGACGATGAGGAACCTGGAGAAAGAAATGGCAGCGAAGCTGTGGAAACAATTGCTGCCAAACGTCCTCTGATGTATGTGCGAGATGGCTCACAGAAATCACTCTTTTTCTTTCAAAAGCAATTTGCTTGGGATTTCATTTGGCACAAGAACCTGGAAACCTGATCTTCTTCAAAAGATAACTAAAATGGTTGTAGAGTGCTCTTGTGTAGTGAAAAAGATTGTTGGAAAAGACGCGAGAAGAAGTTAAAACGACTCTACCTCGGTGAGTTTGTACCCTGCCTATTATTACTCATTTTTCTTCCGCGGGCTCACTGTGAATTCACAACCTTTCAGGAAAATCGCTAGCTTAATATGTGCATTTCGGCAATAACGGGACAAGAATTTGAAAATATGGCACTATTAATAATTAACCACTTTCCGTAATAGAGAATGAGTATTAGCGAAGCTCTCGCGCGCGCGAAAAAAAAAATGGTAACCTGTAAGATGCGAGAAAATTTCGTAATCACGTGATCGTGCGTTCGACTGTTTCCCCCTACTACCATTACACTGACACCGATAACAGAGAAAGAGCTAGAGCGAAACTGACAAAACAAAACAAAAAGAAAAAAAAGAAAGCAGACGAAGTTCATCGCGGAAGAAAAAAACATAAAAAAAATTCAAAGCTGCGATGAGAAAATGACAAATGTTAGCGGCCAGCAAGGTTAAAATGAGCGGCAGTGAAACAAAAATGTAACGTGGGAACATATACGATTTTTTCTCCATAAAACGTGCAACTAGGACGTTTCACGTACTTTGAAGTCGTGCAAAACAATGGCAAAGAAATGCACAAAAAAATGTGCTGCACGTGCAAACTTTTTTTTTCGCTCTTAAGCCCTATTGATTTTTTGTTGCATTTCTCGTTGCCGTCACCGGTTAGCATTACACGATTTTTATTAATTTTTTTTTTTTCTGGGGTACAACTTTTAGTATATTAACGAGTCAGAGCGGCGCTTTTAGCCCTGGCTAAAACTACTAGTCGGAAACGGAAGGAATAGAGTCCAAATCGAAAGCCCTAAACGAGGTAAACCAGCACGCCAGTTTTAAATGCAGGGTAACCTAATTTCAAAGATACAGTATTTGTTCTAGGATAATAGCAAGGGGGATGTTTGCTTGCGGGCCACTAGACTGTTCACTGTCCCTTATCTTTCCGTAAAATCGTCCAGATGTGCGGGCCTTCTTGGGTCCGCTGCCCCAAGAGTAGATTTCATAGTCATCCCCAGGCTAAACCCGGTACATTTTAAAACCAAGAAGGCCACCTGTTAGAGAATGTGCTTGATACCGACGATTTACGGAAAAATAGAGGACTGTGAACAGTCTAGCGGACCTCCTGCTAGCAAGCACACTCCACCCCTATTCCTAACCCCACCCTGAGTCAGGGAACTTGATAAGACCTGAGAACAGGTACTCGTCGGTTTAATACCACGGGCTACCAGAAATATGAAATATATTTAAAAAAATAATAAATAAAAACATTAACGACAAACATAAAAAAAAAACAAAGTGAAAGCTCATAGAGACGACCAATTGTTTTATAAATCCTAACCTGAATGGATAGGAGCCTGTTCCTGGAAAACTAAAATGTTGCTGTTGTTAATGCACTGGGCACTTATGCATGCATGATTCTTGATATTGTAGCTTGTCAACGAAAACAGCAATAAATATAATAGAATACTCTATTGATAAGATAATTTCCTGCCTGTCAGTTTTAGTCAGACTAGCAAAAAGTGTTTTCGCGGCGTAACGATTCCAGATATAGGAATGCGTGACAGGCGCCATCATGTGATATCAGTTTTGTGTACACAGCGAAGACGATTCGATCGGATCAAGCGCTGTAAACAGGTACACCTGTAGTATTAATGCGTTCGGCTTAAAGGCTTTCCTTTCCTGCATGATGTTCTATTATGTCAAAAGTCACAAAAAGTTTAAAATACTTGACACATTTGATGAATTATTGTGTTATTCGGGCTTTGCATTAAGACCTTGCATCGTGTATTGTAAACAGTCATAACAGAAAATAGGCATATTTCGTCGATCAGCTGTGCTGATAAATCGTTAAAATCACAACATATTTTTATGTTTCTATGTTTTTGGACATTCCCTTTGTTGGTCTGAAAAGACATTTTGTTTAGAAGATGTGGGGATTTTGCACAGTGCTAGGATGAAAATATGCATTTTTGAGTCATTTCCTGCGTACGGCACGGTGGGTGTAAATCAAAAAATATTTAGTAGACACGAGTTGTTTTTGAAAGACCAAAATTGTGTCCTTTACATCATTTAAGGACCAATTTAGTCCTAGGAAGTGAAAAAAATCGTTGAAAGTGCAAAACTTTGAAGTGGTGAACTCGGCAATTTGGGCTATTTTCACTCTTTGTCACTGCGAAAATTTGGCCGCCGAGTGCTGAAGTGATTTTCCTCCCGAAAAATTTTATTTTGAAATATTTTCAAAAACTAATGCGGTTTCAATTACTTTTGGACTAAGATATATTCATGGGAAAAGTTTAAAGGAAATTGATTTTCCGACCCGAAAGGCAGTGGACCGGTTTTAGGGAGACTCCCTCTTAAGGTGTTTCGATACAGTCTTTTTAGACGCCATACCGATGTTTTTCAATTGCCTTAAAAGTGGTTTTTTCCTCGTCCGATCGCTATAATGGCATTTGGGAACGGCATTGGGAAAGTCCTCGCAAATAACATACCCGGTTGTTTGGGATGCTCGCGAAGGCCCGATCGTCTGCGAATTCCCCGACACTCATTCCTTCCCAGGTTTTGCTGAATAGTGGCAATAATGAAAACTACATCTAACAAAGTAGCCGCGTCTTGAATGGTCGGGGACAAATCCCCGGAGAAATGAGGAAAATCGAAAGCGCCGTGTCTCGCTGATATTTTCGAGATGGTCTACGATAAACCATTGCCATTAACAAATTTGATGTATTTCCAAAATTAAATCAGTAGACAAAACTTCTTTTATTGCCATCAGCAATGTCGTGGTCGGTTTGTTTGGGCCCGTACTTACTCTGCTCGAGCTGTCACTCCTTCTGAGGATTTTGGTCTAAGTAAAGGTTAACTCGTATATGTGTCGACCGGTTTTTGAATGTTATTACTTTTTTATATGGGTTTGTCAATGTAACTGTCATCTCTCTTGTGGTTTAATTAAATTCGAGTGTCGCTCCTTGAAGTGGGCACGTTTGAGAAAGCAGCTGACCTCGGGTTTTACCTTTATCGAAATTCCTGTTTTCATTTAGGAACGGCCTCGAAGTTTGGTTGTCAAGCTTTTATATGCTTTCTTGTTCTTGACATGTTTAACCTTACATGTAGGTTACCTACAGCCATTTCGGTGGGCAATAGGAAGTGCATTCAGTTGAGTTTCTGTTAGATTTTATAACTCTTACTGAATTGTCACAAATAGCCAAAAACGAGACTTCAAAGTGCACAATGCTAAGAAAAATAATGCTAAGATAGATAAAATGTTATATCAGGCCTTCACGCGTGCAACTAAGTATAAGCGAGTTAAGCACAACAAGCAAAACAAACGAAAAATGGAGGAATTTCTACCGTTTCTAACCATCATGGCACTTCAAAAGTAGAACAACACAAACCAATGGAATCCACTGAGACTTCGCAGAACACAGAGGAAAAATAAGGCCTTTGAAATTTGGCAAATTGAAAGCGAGTTTAAAGGTCATCCTATTCTATTTTTCATGCAAGTATATATATGCTAGTATGGAGAAATTTAGATATTATAAATAAAGTATAATAAATAATATATAAACAAACAAGTTTGCACATGTTCGGCTAGTGAAAACCCAATACTTTTTTTATTGCCACCAATTTTGTGGCTTTCAGTAAAATGAAGCAAAAACGAATCATGGAAACATCACTAAAAGGACAGCAAGATCAATTAAACGATTTATTGTTAAAATGTGTTTTCATTTTGTAATGAAGTTTTTAAAAAAAACGAAGTGATCGTGGTCCTCGCAATAAACTGAACAACCTAGAGTTTGCTTTTCGGCAAAGAAGTACGTAATCTATCACATGCCTGTGCATGAACAAAAACAAAATTAAGGAGATTTCTGGCACAAAAATCTAAGAAAACAGGTACAAGCAAAACAAAGGGTTAGACTCGATCAACTTTGAGGGCAGTTTTAAAAAGTATGGCACCTGTCTGAACATTGCTATCTGTATCAATACAAACTAGAAATGATAGTAAAACAAATATAAAGGAATAAAATTTTTGTGCTCTTTAAGTTTTCGAACTTGACCGCCGTTTGAATTTCCAGAAATTTCGAAGACATGAAATCATCGAACACTTGCCTTGTTATTCTGCTCCTTTAACTTCGCTGTTTGTAATGTCCTTCTTGGTTTGTAGAGGATACTATTGTGCCTGAATCAATCGCTTTTACTATAAAAATATTGTTTCTCTTTTTTGTCTTGTTTGTTGCCCCCGCAGGGATTTCCCCCAGAAGGCGAAATCCCGAGGAGGCACTCTAGTAACTCGCGTATATTAAGGAAAGTACTTACAGTTGAAATATACAGTCATACAGTCAATATAGAAAAAATCTCGATTTGCTTGAACAGTGGCCGCGAGGAGTCGGTAGGAAATGATGACGTTTCCATTGTTTGCGCCCGCAAGTACGAAATGATTAGGATGACGTAAAGACAGAACGTCCCCAAGAGACCGCTTGGGTAGATTTTGTGACATTTATACTTCGACACTCTTTTGCGTTACGTGTTATCAGTGACATTCTGTGGAGCAGTTGTTTCAGTGAAAGTTATGGACCAAAATTTTAACAACACTCGTTAAGCGCAGAAGAAGTTATAAGGTGCGTATAACTGTCTTTAGTATATACTAAAACAGTGGATAGTGTTTTTCGCGCGCTCTGATTGGCTACTCAATCAGTGAATATCCTGCACTATTCACTGATTCACCTCCAGTTCCTCCGAGCGAGCAACGCCAAACTCGCGTAAGTTGCGAGGAAAATGCCCTCCGGGTTTGCTGCCGTAAACAAACAAAGAAATTTCACAACTAATCAAGCAAGCTGTTTCCGAAATACACGAAGAAGGTGACGAATTTCGGATTGGAAGTTTTAACAGGTAAAGCTTTGTCTTTTTGACATGGATTTATCCACTAGTAATAGTCGACACTACAGCTGCCCCCGTTCTTTATATTGTCGGTCAATAGTATTCTTGCTGGTTGTGTTGCTCTTTGAAAATATATACCGATTCATAATGAAGATTTTCACACATATTCCATACAATAGGTGAGATAAATACAGGAAACGCAAGGTTCCATGCATGCACAGTTTCAGCTCGATTTACACAGCTTTGATCAAAACATTCTCAGTTTCGAGAATAGTTTATTCTAAACCATAAGAAAAGATTTGATTAGAAGTTGAAGTTTTCGCTATTTCTCTTTTCCTTTTTACATTCAGTTCATTTTATTTGCCGGAGAGTAAGCCGTAGAAATTAAAAGGACGTTTGATCGATTCACGCTAGCGCATTCTAGTCTCATTTGAAACTTTATAAGTCAGCACAGAATTTGATCGTCGGCGAATTTCTGTAAATGTCCATCAATCTGCTAGTGATAAGCTAGCCGTTGTTCACTCGTCTTGCTTGTTTGGGGCTGAGTCTTATTCCGGTCAAAGAGAGAGAAAGAGTGTCTGGCAAGGTTTCCAAAATAAATCAAAGATGTGTGAACTCGTGTCTGGCAAACCTCTCCAAGTGTTTATATATACACAGTTAAACGCACCTTATAACCTCCCCTGCACTTAACGAGTGTCTTTTGGTCCATAACTTTCAAAAAAACTGCTCCACAGAATGTTACTGCGTAACGCAAAAGAGTATCGAAGTATGACTGCACCGCAATAAATGTCACAAAATCTACCTGAGCGGTCCCTTCGGGATTTTCTGTCTTTACGTCATCCTAACCATTTCGTACTTGCGGGCGCAAACAATAGAAAGGTCATCATTACCTACCGATTCCTCGCGGCCCCAGTTCGAGCAAATCCAGATTTTTTCTAGTATACTGACTGTATATTTGAACTGTAAATACTGTCCTTAATATACGCGCGAGTTACTAGGGTGCCTCCTCGTAATTCACTTACTCTTTCTAGTTATAAACATAAACTGAGAGATTATTTTCAATCATTATAAGTTTAAACTAAGTTGAACTCAAATTTTTCTTCTATCTTCAAACTCTTTTCTTTATTACTTTTGCACACTATCATTAATTGTTATGTTTATTTTGCTTTATATGCAGTAACACTGAATTCTTTATATATTGTAATAGTTTGCCCTTTCTCTGTAAATTTTGTACTTATTAATTTTTATTCTCATTGTAACTTAGCAGCACATTGTAACTCTCTGATCTACGCCATATAAGCCTCTGGCTTTGGCATCTTATTATCGTTAACTTGTGTTTTGTGCCCTTATTCATCAATAAAGATTATTATATTAAAAAAAAAAGAAAAGAAAAAGGTTTTTGTTTACAAATGCAAATTAACTTTAAGTCTTGCGTTACTTTATTTAGTTGAGTTGTTCATAAATAAGCTTAAAACTAAATTTAATAATCCTTTTTTATAGAATGATTTTAAATACAAAAATAATTCGCAACTCCTTTTGAAGAAATTTCCCCGCAAGAGCTAAACAAATGCCTTCAAGAGTTTTAACTGTCGGCAAGAAAAAGCGATATATCAACACTTGAGAGTTTGCCAGACACGAGTTCACAAAAATCTTCCACTGGAAACCTTGCCAGACACTCTTTCTCTCTCTTTGACCAGAATAAGACTCAGCCCCAAACAAGCAAGACCAGTGAACAACGGCTAGCTTCTCACTAGCAGAATGATGGACGATTACAGAAATTCGCCGAGAATCAAATTCTGTGCTGACTTATTCCCTGCTCACAGATGTCCTTCCGCCATGAAGTTTAAAATAAGACTAGAATGCGCGAGTGTGAATTGATCAAACGTCCTTTTAATTTCTAAGGCTTCCTGTCAGGCAAATAAAATGAACTGAATGTACAAAGTGAAAGAGAAATTGAAATTCAACTTCTACTTAAATCTTTTCTTGTGGTTTAGAATAAACTATTCTCGAAACTGAGAATGTTTTGATCAAAGCTCAGTACATGTAAATCGACCTGAAACTGTGCATGGAACCTTGCGTTTCTCGTATTTATCTCACCTATTGTATGGAATATGTGTGAAATTCTTCCTTATGAATCGGTATATTTCAAAGAGCTACACAACGAGCAAGAATGCTATTGACCGACAATATACAGAGCGGGGGCAGCTGTGGTGTCAACGATTACTAGTGATAAAAGTATTGGCACGCGTTGCTTGTCGCGAGCGTGACACGGTTGTTTCGTGATATTCAAATTTTTTGCACTCTTCAGTCAGATGTAATTGCCTTTGAATCGCCATGCATAAAAAATTGGCTCAACACATTTTAGCGAAGAAAATCGAGAATCCACTCGGGATAAAACGCTACCAAGAGAGAGTGAGGTGACGCTACTAGGCCCCACTGGGTCCCAGGCCCCACTGCTGCGCGGAAAATAGGGAGTTTACGCAACGACAACGGCGACGGTAACGAGAACGGCAAAAAAGCAGAAGGTTAAGACAAGAAAAACAATAACTTTCCACGCGCATCACGCCTTTTTGTACATTTCTCTGCCGTCGTTGCACGACTACAACGTGAAACTGCCTAATTTCACGTTTGTCGACGAAGGGAACAAAAATACATCAACCTTCTTTTTCTTTTCCTGAACTTTGATGCAGTCGTTTAGATTCAACTCCAAAAAAATTGCCAACATTTGACGAATTAAACGAGATGTAATAAGCGCGATTAAGTTTGAGGCAGCGCAAATTCACTTTTTAAGTGACGTTTTCGTAGCCGTCGCCGTCGTCTTTGCGTAAACTCCCTAATAAATTGGACTGGGCAGGAAATAGGGTTATATACTTGGTCTTTGCGTTTTATTTTGTTATTATAAGTTATTTGTTTAAGCCTTTTTTGTTTGTTTGTATCATGTGTCTAAATCTGTATACACAGTTATCTTACTAATACGGCCATTCTGACAAGCCTTTTGCAGACAACATTTGACGTGGAACACCCGTGCTCTTACTGCACTTTGTCACCTTGTGAGATTGTGCGCATGCCATCGCTCATAGCGAACATTTACTATTTCCTGTTGATATTTATATATGATGAATGATTTATTCGGGCGGTACCTTGCATGGGTCCGTTCGTGCTTGCCCCATTGGAAATAATACTTTTTTTACTTTTATCCTCATTTTTTAATTTCTTTTAAAAAAAGTTTCTACGTACGTAGTTATGTATAGGTAATGAAACCCCAATAAGGCTGTTTAGAAAAGTGTACAACTCTATAAAATGATTCACAAGGGCGAGGGCTAGCGTACACCTAGGCCGTGGTCACGAAACGTGAACTCTTGTCCTCTTTATTTGCCACATAATTATGCATTCGAAGGAGACATGTAGCTTTTGCAGCCTTTCCAACGGGTAGCGGCAATCATTATGACTAAGAATCTGGGTCTTAAGATTCCTTTTTAGGGCATATTTTTAATCCTGCAGAAGACCAAGCAAGTCACTGGAAGGATTTTTGCAGTCTCGATCTTACAATGAAGTGCATGTTCTGAAACGTTGATCCCCAGCGTTTAGCGCTATTACTTCAGCAATGCATATTTATTTTTCCAAGTCTGTTGCCTCATTCCACCCGCCTCATTGTATGCCCTTGTCAATGATCCTTTTCCATCTCGTTGCTGTTCTAATCTAAGTAATGACGACCTAATTTCTTAGAGGCTAGGTCTGGAAAACGGTGTGAAACTTAAATGACCTTTTTTGGACTGAAAAAGAGTCTGGGTGGCACACCCTCAACAAGAATTCCCATGAGTTTCCCCGGGATTACATGTACCTCCGTATAATGCGGATCACCACTAAAAAGTGACAGACATACTAGTGACTACAGACGGAGGCTTTATTCAGGTGCGATGGGTATATCACGGGTACTTTCTGTTCAATGATGCGCATAAGACTATAAGATTATTTGCAATAGCAATTACTGATTGAATAATAATTTTTGCAATGTTATAATACATTGTCTATTCATCTGTTCTGTTATTTTCCCCAAATTTTTGTCTTTTCGTCTTGACCGAAGTACTGCAAATAGCTGTATCACGACAATGATGAACTTGACTTTTCGACATTGTCGATTCGTAGCATAGAAGTATTTTTTCGGACCAACACAATGGCAAAATAAACCCAAACAGTCTTATTGCCTAGTAGGATTCGAACTGCTTTATAAATATATATTAGCCTGCGTAGCATGGCGGTTTTTGTCGCGCGCGTGCGAACGAGAATTGTTCTCGCCCGAATCTCCTCACGGTTTCACAGCCCTCGCCCGCCTTAGCTTGTTTGCGCGCCAGACCAAAACTACGCAGGCTTTCAAATGACTGAAAAATCAAACATTTCATGGAACAGTTCCTTTTTAAGGTTTCAGCAAAACGCTCAAGGCAGGGGGGTGAGGTAGCTCCATTGTTTTCCACCTAAGTTTTTTGACCCACTCCGCCTGCCAGTATGACGTCACATAGCAACGGGCAAGAGCCTCGGGTCGCTTGTGCAAATTAGCGAGGGATACGACAGTTATGTGGACGAGAGAGGTCGAGGAAAAGCTAAGAAACTAGCAAATATCGCTATATATCGCTTATTTGATCGAATTTGTGTGAGCTTTGGTGTTGCTATAATCTGCTTGTATAAACCGTTAGGATATTTTGTGTCCGTGATTGTATAGTTTTGTTAATTTGTTTTGCGGGCCGTGTTGCGGGATCGCCATCTATTTCACGAGACCGGCAAGGTCATCAAAACTTAGATCTTTTTTTTTTCTCTAAAACAGGCAAGGTCTAGTCTCCAGAATAGGAGGTTCCATTCACAGATCACACATGTTTATATTTTATCCATTTTTTTGCTAATTAAACGGGCCTAACTTCATATCATTCCTCTCGAGTGTAGGTCTCTGTTGATCTCCTAATTCTCCACTAAATTCAGTAAAGCTAGTTCGATCGATTATCTATATCGAGTCGGCCCGTTGAACCCGAAATAATGCGAAACAGCTATAAAATAGCGCTTAAGTTAATTTTCCTCAAATGCATATTTGAATTCATGATAAATCAGTACAGTTTCACCAGCGTCAAACAAGTTCTATGGCAGAGAAAAATTGTTTTGATGTGACAAAATTATTTTTTCAAGTCATGTGTGTGACTGTGGTGCAGTGGTCAAGGAGTTGCTTGCACCTGCAGATAAACCGGGTTCGACTCCCGGCGACGCTGTTTTCTGTTTCTTTGTACCGTTTTTTTTTTTTTTTTTTTTTTTTTTTTTTTTCCTTCTGTTTGGTCTCTTTTTAACTCTATTTTTCCTTTTGGCCTTTTTTTCTTTATTTTTACTGCTGACCCTGCTGGTCATGCACTTGGATCAATATATATTTTAAGCGTAAGTCGGGAGTTTTTCGGGAAAAGGGATTTCAAAAGCCCGCTCTTGATCTGCATACTGGCCAACCTTACGACAAGAAAAAAACCAAGCTGTCAAGACATGTCCCTCCCCTGAAACAGCTGATTTTTTTTCAATTTTAGTTAACATCATGGCAAACAACACACAGAACACCACAAGCTGTATTAATTTACACCCAACACCCACCAGTGACCCACTTGCGAAAGTTAAACTTGCCTTTTGTACATCGTCTTAATCATCAATATTATTGGTGAAAATTCCTACTGAATTTGCCCCTAAGAAATAATTTAACGAAACCTTTTATTGGTTTTCGGGATTTAATTACAGAATTACAGGTGTATGCCCAATACAGTATTAAAATGCGGTAAAGCAACAAGATTAAAGCTCATAGTCTCTCACAAATACCTGTCATTTAGTTTCCTCTTTCAACGCTACAGCTAAGCGAACTTTGAGAGGAATGATATGGGGTTCCACTAGCTCTGAAGAGCTGAAAATAAGCACAATGTAAATTATAATACATCCTTTGATGAACCTCCTATTGCTGTGTCTAAACTCCTCAATCTTGCTGTGCACTGGCCCTCAAAAGTGTGACCGGTTGGTATGATTGCAAGTAAAATTTGCTCGACGATAGAAAGGAATCTTTAAAATTCATTACACCACTGGACATTCATTCCAAAAAAGTACTCAAGTCTAGTTTTCTATGACAAAAGAAACCTTTAAATCTCCAAATCCAAGAAATCGCAACAGTATCTACGTGGTAAAATCGAGATTTTTATCCGTCTCTTCGATGAACACACACACCCCGCTCCCCTTGGCTCAAGGCTTATTCGCTCGCCCTTCTCTTTATTTAAAATTGTATTTTTTAGACAACTCAATTCAATCGTCACAGATTATGGGCTCCTGATCAGCATTAAGAATACTATGACATTTACCACTTGAGGAGTAGGTTTTTTTTTTAAACTGAAAGGTACCAAAACGAAACCTGAGCCACAGCCACACCCTTCTAAAACCCGATTAATGCTCCGTTTCACGGGTATTTACAGCTACTTAAAGCTACACGGAAAGGAGATTAGCCGAAAAAGGGATTGGAGGTCGCATTTCGGGATCGGGACTTCTCTCATAGCAGGCCACGCAATAACCAACTGTACCAATCTTTCCTCCTCAAAAGCAGGTGAAAACGCAAAGAATAGCGCAGTGGAAAGCCTACCTGACTGAGTGGGAATTGTGGTTCCAAAAATTGAGTGATGTTCTTTGACATGATCAATTATGTCTCACACACATGAACAGGCCTGCCCTAACAATATCATTTCGCGTTTTGAGTGGTTCGTTATATCTTTCTGTCATTTTCGCAACGTCCATACTGAATATGTCGTAACTCGAAAATCTCCACAAGTTGATTTTCTCAAGTCCGAGAAAGACTTTTCTTTGTTGAGGGAATTGCTACCCCTTGTCTGCTTCGTGTCCAGTCCAGAAGGACTGGGCATGAAATACAAAGTCACGCATACAACTACGCATACAGTATTTCAAATCGGTAACTGGGCTAAATCGCTTTCTTCGAGTCTTATCGCATCATATTTGCGAAGAAATTTCTTTCATTTGCCCAAGAAACTTTATTGCCATGTCTTGAGGAGTCGATTTTGATGAAAAACCGTACCTCTCCGACCGTACACAGCGTGTTTCAGTTAATGGAGGGCTGTCAGATACCTTTCTGCTCGCGCAAGGGGCGCCGAAAGGGTCATGCTTTGGCCCGCTTCCGTTCACGGTATATACCAGCGAACTATTCGATATAGTGAGTCGACACTTGCCAAGCGTGCACGCTTACGCCGATGACACGCAATTGTACTTGGCGTTCAGTCCAAACGTGCAGGGTGATGACGCTAGTGCAGTAAAGGCTATATGTGATTGCATCATGGATTTAAGAAAGTGAATGATTAGAGACCGACTTATGTTAAATGATGATAAGACTGAGTTTTTGCTCCTTGGTACCAAGCAACAGCTAGCTAAGGTTGACATTAATAGTACTACTGTTGGTGAGTCTGTCGTGAACACGAAGCGGGTTGTCAGGAATTTAGGTTCCTGGTTTGATTCTCAACTTAGTATGTCTACTCATATTAGCAAGCTCTGTGGTTCAGCTTTCTTTCATTTACACAACATCAGTCGTATTCGCAAGTTCCTAAGCCCCGTGGAAACTAAGTCCTTGGTGCATGCATTCGTTACTTCTGGCGTTGACTACTGCAATAGCCATTTTCTATGGTCTACCTTCCTTGCAGCTTTTACGCTTGTTAAAACAAGGTTCAGCGTGTTTTAAACACTGCAGCAAGGCTTGTTTGATGCGCTCCGCGCTTCAGCCATTTTACACCACTGATGTATGAGAGCTACATTGGTTTCCGTTAAAGCAGCGCATTCATTTTAAGATTTTGTTATTTGCATTTAAGGCTATCCACGGTGTAGCCCCTACATACATTCAGAACTTGGTTTCTTTGAAATCGCAAGGCACATATAACCTCAGTTCGTCAGGTGGGATTTTGCTAGCATCGTCAACATTTAGATCTAAGGTCACACTAAGCGATAGGTCCTTCCAGGTGGCTGCGCTCTTGCGCGTGAGCTTCGCGATATCGCAAACTTGCATACTTTTAAGAGCAATCTTAAGACGTATCTTTTTAAGTTTGCTTATGGTTGAATGAATTTCAATTGTTACGTATCGATATTTGAGATTTTTATGGCGGAAGTGTATATATTTTTATTGCTTTGCTTATTGTAAATAGTCTTGTAGTTTGTAATGCGTTTTTTATGATTTTTATAAATACCTGCGCAATGTAAGTGATTAAATTATTATTATTAATATTATTATTATTATTATTATTATTAATATTATTATTATTATTATTATTATTATTGTTATTAAAAAATTTTTAGCAAAGAGCTCGGGGTCGGGTGTCACGAACAGGTCACGCTCGCTGATACGGCCATGTTAAAAAACCAGAAAACATGGCAATAAAACAAGTTTTAACACGGAATCAACGGCCAATATAGTTTCAGATGATTAAGAAATAACGTTAAAATGAGAAAGAACTTTAGGTGAGATCCATCAAGCCATCAACTGAAGTTGGACTTCACGAGCAGATCGACAATGCAAGTGTTCGTTAATTATCAAGTCTTGGAAATTTCAGTTCTGGAAATTCAAACTGCGGTCAAGTTCGAAAACGTAAAGAGGACAAGACTTTTATTTCTTTTTATGTTTTACTATCATTTCTAGTTTGTATTAATACAAGTGACAAAGTTCAGACAGGTGCCACACTTTTTTAAACTGCCCTCAAAGTTGAACGATTTTCGTGTTTTGATGGAAGGCCGATAACACGTGCCAGAAAAAAGATTCTTGCCGTTAAAATGAATAAATAATTCGAAACTGTGATATGGCTAGGAAATCTAGAGTGGTGTATCCGTCTTGAGCGAGGTGTTTGTTTTCTGTAGCGCCAGCAGTGTAGGCGATTTTTGCAGTTTCAAAGGCTATAGCGCCGGTGCCAACTTTCGACTTTTCGGTCAAACAAAATGCATTTTTGGAACTAATTAGGTAAAGGCTTTAATATCCCAGAATATAAGGAAAATTAATTTTTTGATCCGAAATCACTGGTCGGTTCTTACGGAGACACGCTCTTAAGTATGCTACTGACTAATGACTGCTTTTCTACAAAGCCAGATTACTTACCCAGAACAAACACCGCAGTTAGAATCAAAGCCAGCAGTTACAAGCACCTCAGAAACGAACGTAAACAAACCTAATAACCGAAGAATGGACGAACAAAGACCAACGTTTGACTAAAATATATACAATGTATTATAATTAGACAAAAGGCTACGTTTGTACACAACTGACTTTTTTTTGATAATGACTTATTTTACACGCATAGGTTGTCGACACGTCAGTCACAGTCAACAACTATCCTATTCCGGACTATGCTCACTCGGACGATTATAAACTACCTAGTGATGAAACTATCTTTATTTATAGAAATCTACACTAGTCCTTGGTTTTCCTGGCATACCAGGATCAAATGGGATGCCTGGAATACCTGGGGTTCCCGGACCGCAAGGATCCCAGGGAAGGGAAGGTGTAAAAGGACAAATAGGTGATAAGGGATCACAAGGAATGCCGGGTCCAAGAGGAGACAGAGGACGCGAAGGGCCTCCTGGGAAGAGTGGACCGACGGGAATAAAGGGCATCAAAGGTGAACCGGGACTTGCGGGAATGAAAGGAGAGCCAGGCATTGTGGGAAATCAAGGAAGAGAAGGAGACAAAGGAGAGAAAGGAGAAAGCGTCAAAGCAAGTCAAACAAGTGTAGTACCACAAACCAACTGGAAACAATGTGTGTGGAAATCAGAGAGCGGTACTGATAACGGAAAGATTAAGGTAAATAAGAATGCAGGTTTATGTGAGACCTCAGTACAAGTATTCCAAATCAAAAAAAAGTCCACCTCAAGAAATAAAAACGAAGGCAATAAGTCTTATGTTCCCTTTCATTAGGCTCCTCATCCTTCAAATACGTTAATTTTGCTTAAGCGGGTTCTTTTATTTCCTTACTGTACACAAAACTAATTAATATTTCACGAGCTGTGCCGACCTAAATGCATTATATGGTGTTCCTGTAAGGTCTTTGTTATTAAGCTTACCTTGTTATACCTCTAATCACCCGACCATGCACGACAAAGTCGGAGACTAGGACATTTTACGCGTCTTTTCTCTCTTACAGGAGTGTACTTTCAACAAGTTGACGTCCGATACATCGCTCAAAGTCTCATTTCAAGGAAACTTGAGGGTCAGTGGTAATGTTAAGTGTAACCGGTGGTATTTCAAGTTCAATGGAAACGAATGCAGTGGACCGATGACGATTGAGGCTCGTGTTTACAATCACTGGCCGTCTGGTAACACCAATAGTAATCAGCTGCATCATCGGTCATTTGAGGGGTACTGTGAAAACATTCCACAAGGGGCGGTTAGAGTGGAATTATGGGTAGGAAAGTGTAGTGGCCAAACCTTGGGTGATGCTTACACTGGGTGGGAATCAGTGTCTCGGATAATGATTGAAGAAGTATCTAGGTCCCAGTCCTAATACTTTTGCTCACAACAAGGAAGCCTCAGCTAAAAAACATGGATGATAGTTTCAAGAAAAATAATAAATCGTTGGATTGTATGACTTGGTTGCATAATTTTCCATCTTGTGAATAAGCAATGGCTTTTCTCTCATATGGCTTTTATCAGGTCACGTGACAGCAACGGCCATGATAACTCAACTTTATAGAATAAGTACAGAAACTTGAAGTACTTTCTTTATTGCATTAAGTCCAAATATTGATTAATTCATGATTAGTGATCGCGCACAATTATTATTTAAAGTTGTAAAGAATCGCAAGCGAACAAGTCAGCAAGGCGAATGAGTAAAAGAGCTCAATCGTAAAAGCGAAACAACCTAAAACAAATTTGTTTATCACTGAATAACAAATGGTATGGAGACCCGTTACAATACATATTCCTGTTGAGAATTAGGTATAGGTTTTTATAGTCGCGTTAAGAAGTTATGTACCCTCATGTTTCATGATGCCTATAGTTTGGACTACATAAGATTTAGTTTATCATCATCACAATAAAGGTGATTTACTTATACAGAAGAAAGTGTATTTTCTGCTTTCTGGACTGTATATTTAAGAGGCTTGGACCTTGATCCTCAAAGCCTTCCCAAACTAATGCAAAAATCCCAGGGAGATTTCTGAAGTTATCAGAGGTACTAGAAATCCAAAGGATTAAGAGGAGTGGGCCAATGATCATTGCCTCTACTGAATTCGCCACGGTGACTCAACACGATGTCAGGGGATGAAACAGGGCTTACGTCCCAGTTGATATCAACCCTTTTATTATCCACCCAGACCATCATAACACCACACCCGCGGGGTCTACGCCAGGTTCGTAATATATAATTTTTAAAGCTGTTGTAATTTGTAACAACTCCTTTCTCGTAATTTGTAGAAAGCAAAGATGTCGTAATTTGTAACTTTGTCTTGATTTGTAATAAACTATATTCAGAAGATGTGACTGCTAGACATATTTCCAAATTTTTGGTTTCAGTTTTACCTGGTATATATTTAAAATAGTCGTCGGCTGTGCCTGCGCCTTAAGGTACGCCTGAACTCAATATGGGAGATTTTGTAGTTCTTTCTGATAAGTACGTAGAACAGTTTCAAACAAAGAATGCTGCAATGCATGGCTGAAGTTGGAGAAGAGTGGATATGGTTGGTTTACCGCTGCTCACATATTGTAGGGGGAGTGTGGGGGGGAAGTAGCACATTTAACGCAAAATAATGTTGCGCTGCAGAAAGTCGTTTTTAGTACAGTCGGAACGGGTTTAAATTAAGCTTTTATTTCAAAAATTTTTTCATGTCCTATTAAGGTTAATCAATATAAATTTGTTTAGTTGTACTGAATGTTTATGTTTATTTAGCTTTTTAAACAAAAAATATGTCAGTGTTGTTGCAGTATTTTGTTTCGAAAAATTTTGATCACTTTGAAAATGAGTTCCTATAAAATTTCCCACTAATAAGGTAGACTACTTTAAACTGAGGAGGGGCAAGGAAAAACCTGTTATCGGCGCAAGTGTTCATTGACGGATTTGATTCTTTTGATCCTCTTTTTTTAAAACTATATGTTTTTTTGCTCAATCAGCAAACAATTTGCAAATTAGAGCCAACGTAACACAGAGTCGAAGAGAGAAATTGTGAAAAAAAGTGACTTAAAACGGATTGGAAATTAGGAATCGGAAATCTGAAAAAGGAATCAAAATTCACAAAGGCCTATGGAATTAATGTAATTATCTTTTGTCATTATTTCGCTGTCCTTTGTAGCCTGCATTCAGAAGGTGATGGCCTTTTTTTTTTTGAGGGCGAAGGGAGATTTCTACGACGTTCGCGCATGACGGAAGAAAAGGGGAGGATGCCCCCTCTCCCCTTCGCACGTTCCCATCTCGCTCTTTATAACAACTAAGAAAAAATTTAACACTTGTGCTTGTCACACAAGTCATGTCCGTGGTCTAAAAACGCTCATTAACTTTTAGCCAGAGTGAAGGCGCGACCAAAGATGAGTCTTAATTGTTGTTTGGTTAAGGTTGGGTGGGTGGGGGGATGATCAGCCTCGTTATTTGCCCTTGGTCTTTAGGAGCTGATTTTAGACACTTCTTCTCTACACTGACCTACTAGGGCTTTTCCCCAAACACTGCTCTGCAATAGCTGGCTTCCATTGTATGCTTTGGAAAGCTGATTTTGATACAAGCAAGAAAAGGTATTTAAATATTCTATATTTAACTACACATGTGAGCTATTTTAAGTAGATAGTTTTTCATTGAACTGCAACTTTTTAAAATTGTACTTTGAACTGATTGTTTTGTCGTAATTTGAAATAGCTGTCCTAATTTGTAATAATTTTGTCGTAATTTGTACTACCTGTCGCAATTGTAAGAACTTTTTCGTAATTTGTGAAAAGAAAAGCTGGCGTAATTTGTTTATACCGATTCAATCAAAAGGCAGGCGCTTGTTTTTCCGGTGGTTTTTGATCGTAAAGGGGACAGTGAAAGGTTGGTCAGAAAGGACGCAAGTGATTTCAGCTCTTTTTTAGGAATAACCTGTTAACTTTTTTAAACAGCAAGTTTTTTACTTGGGCGAGCGATCTCAGACTCCTGTAAAGAGTTTAAAATTTTAATGCACTTACAAAACTAATCAGTAATTTTCGCACCACCTTTCTGCTGACCACCTGCTGTGGGAGAAAACAGGCGATAAATAAATTTATTTGGCAAAGTTAATTATAGTTACGGTAATAATAACAATATTGATGCTAACAGGAATAGATAAATCTCCAGTTTGTCTTTTACGCTGTTTCGCTTCTTATTCAGCCACCCTGTTGGAGGGGTGGAACAATTTTGGACCAACTCCCCTTCCTCTAACCATGTTTGTTCCTTATAATTTCAATTTTGGAAGCAAGGACCAACGTTGCCAAAAAAGAAGAACTTGATTCTAATAAAGGATCTACTCAGCTGTAAGTAGAAATATCGAACAAAAGAAGCATGGCTGATTTTACAGTCGGGAATATATATTCTTTGTTACCAAAAAATATATATCTCTCTGAAGGCACGGCCTTCTTTCTTCAGGGTCTTACATACAGTGATAAGGTTAAGCTTAGACATACACATTCCACTCTACAGGTGAAACCAGATCGACCTATCACTCATCACATGGACTGTAACTCTTAAAACGTCATTTACATGGTACAATGCAACTACTGCCCTAAACAGTACATCGTTAAAGACCGTTTCAACGAACACCGCAGACCAGTTGACAATTCTTCTAATATCTCTAAACCCAACACTGTCTCAGAACATTTTCTTATTAATGATCACTGCGCTAAAGACATTACACTTATTTCACTAGAACTCATTGAATCTAATAGAGACAGTGTACGAAAAGCTAGAGAAGCATACCTCATTGAAAGAGGCAAAACTCTTGAAACATTAGGTATTAACAAGAAAAATGAATTGTAACACATTCCTTACTTCTTCCATTTGTATTTATTTATACGATTTTTACATTTCAAGTTCCTTTCATATCCCGGCTACTTCAACGGTTTTTGTTTTCATATACTTTTGACGTTCACTTTTTTCGTATTTAAATTTTCAGGGGTTATAGTATCATATTGCACGCTTTCCTTTATCTCAAATAATTGTAACGTCTTAGCTTAACCTTATAGTTGTATGTGAGACACTGACGAAGGAAAGCCGTGCCCTCCGAATTAATGGTAACAAAAATTATATATTCCTGAGTGTGAAATCAGCCTTGCCTCTTTTGTACGATATTCCTTAAATCATAATGTGCATGTTCCTTCATGTATACATTCAGACCGGGGGGATGTGGTGTTACAGAGGGTGTGTTGCCAAATCCCTATTGCAAAAGACTGTAAAGACAACGAACCTGGCTGTATAAGTAAAACCATAAGAGAGCATTGTTAGATTTAATTGTTTTTCAGTGGATAAGGCCTTAAAAAATGAAGTATTAAAGTACTAAAAATTGGGCAGTTGTATACAATTTTCTTGCGCCCTCAAAAACATACGGTCAAAAACCATATATAATCTTATTTCTGCCTATCTTTAAGAGGACCTTGGACCTTAAGTGTCATCCTATCAGATGGAGTAAGGTTTATGATCACTCTTAAAATCATATTATCCGCCGCACTTCCACTCGCAAATCCAAGCCCCCCATCCCCCCCTTCCCCCAACCACCACCACCCCCTGCCCCCCCTACAAATCTAATTTTCTTCTTTGTGGTAATCGTCTATCCTTCTATTGCTACATTAGGAATTTGAATCTCTTTTGATATTTTCGAAATCAGGTTGTCGGCAGCAAAGCTTTAATTTTTCATTTTTCATAAGAGAGCTTTATCCTCTCCTGTTTTTCATTCTTATTTGGCGCATAAGTCACTTGTGAAGACTATGCGACAAAAAACCGCCTCCTTACGTAACTCCGCAGGGTCCGCAGGGAGACGGCGAATAGCCGTCGTCTCGTGAATATTCAAGTGGCCGGTGAACACAAGGGTGGTGCTTGATATACCAAGTCAATATATGCACTATTGTCTCGTTCCATTGTGTGAAGTTTATTGTGTTATTGTGTAATGGCTAGAGATCATTGTTGTGTTCTTTGTGACGTAACTGGAGACTTGTTATTCACTTGGTATATCGTGCACCAGCCGAACACAGTCCGAAGAGTCTGAACAACATGCTTTACGATGGAGTTTTAACCGGTAACGCAACAAGCAACAGAGATTATAATCGCAGCCCGCTAAATAACTTTGAATACACTCGAGAGAAGGTCTCTATTTCATGGGAAAACCTCGACGTATTTGTCAAAGTTCCCCAGCCTTCGCTACGGAAACGTTTGCATTTAATAACTGAAGAACAAGAAAAACCGACAAGGAAGCAAGTCTTGTACAACCGTAAGTACCTCTTTTATCTTTCTATTTAAGCTTGTCTTTGCAAAGAACGAATAGGCTCATTTCAATGTTCAAATTAATTCAAAATTCTCCTTTTACGAAACTTATCGCCATGCTTAAAGGACACAAACAAACGTCATGAATATGCATATTTGTTCGCATCCTTTGTTTGTGTTCTCTAGACCTCGATAAGAATGAACGAAGTCTTCATGGTAAAATTGTAAAAATATATATTCTTCTTTAAACTTCGTCTCGACACGGCCCAGTTATGCTTTGGTTGAAAAAAAAAAGTTCGTATCCGAAGCAATATTCGATCGACTAGAAAGCGAAAGTTTGCAATGCAGACAAAAAGGAAGTTTATCTAAGAGGGTTCAGGTCTGCTCTTAGAGATACTTAGAGGGTATATTAAATTTCTACTTCCGACAAACGAAATCTTAATTTCGTTACACACTTAACGAAAAAAGATTTAAACAACGTTTCGATGTGGCAATGACAACATTATCAAATAAAAGACAAAACTACAACAGTCTGAGGTGACAAAATAAAACATTAACGTAACAAAGAAACGTGGTAAACGTAAAACGTAGTGGGTAAAAATTAATGATTTATTACAAAATGACAGTGAGCCGGAAATTTGGTAACACCTTATTTACTCCAAAAAGAGCCCGGGCGCTTGGTAAATTCTTCGTTAATACCGTAAACTGCCGCTTATAAGCCCATCCGCTTACAAGCCCCCCGGTTATAGGCCCACCTACATGCAAACAAAATAATACATCCGATTATAAGCCCATCCGGATATAAGCCCCAGTTACAGTTTTGATTTTGTTTTGAAATTTAACTGAATTCGATTTATTGCTGCCTTTGTAAGAGTGATAAATTTAAATCATGCGTCGATCAACAGTGCTGTTGCTCATTTCGAAACGTTTTTTTTTTCGTCCGCTTATAAGCCCATCCGGATATGAGCCCCCCCCCCATTTATAAGCCCACCCAAAACCCCTTACGAACTTGTATAAGCCCAGCGCTTACAAGCGGCAGTTTACGGTATCTTGATGAGGCAACTTTATCGACGAAATGCTTCCTTATGTGTAATCCATAGTAACACAAAAAGTAGGTTCAACTAGAGTTTCACTTTTAAATGGTAAAGTATCGTCTGACGTCTGCACCCAACATGTTTACCCCATAACTACACCGTGTCATGACTCCAGTCAGTGATTTAGTAATGCTCTTCTTTTTTTGAGGGGGAAGGGAGGAGAGATGTATGACTGGTGAAGGAGAAAATATCATCTTTTTTTAATTACAGTGAGTGGAAGGATTGACGCTGGCAGTTTACTAGCAGTCATGGGGGCGAGGTGAGTATTTTAAGTAACAACTGAACATTAACTGCAAAGGATCGCAAACAAAAAGGATACGATCTACAGCAGATCTGGTCAGCAAAAAATATACCTAATGAACACATTTCAAAGTTTTCAAAGCTGATTGCAAATGATGTTTTTAAGTAATTTAGCGCTTTTTCAACTGTTTTCTTACGCGCTTTTTCAACGATGAACGCTTAAAAGTAGGTCATCTTGTATTTCAGTCACCTGCTTCAGTGATTCGAGTTGTAAGCAAGATGTAACTGCTATGTTTTTCCCTCTTTTTCTTCTTCTTCTTCTTCTTCTTCTTCTTCTTCTTCTTCCAGTGGTGCCGGGAAGTCGACCTTAATGAACGTGTTGGCGCAACGAAATATCGGCCAAATGGATGTCACGGGAACCGTGTTGTTGAATGATTGTCCTATTACATCGGAGATGACTTCGATGTCTGCATATATTCAACAAGAAGACCTTTTTGTGGGAACTTTAACTGTAAGGGAACATCTTACTTTTCAGGTGAGTGATTTAAAGTGCTATACGATTTCTTTTGAAAACCAAAGATGGCATCTTCCAACTGTTTGAATTATAGTTCTCTTAATAATAGAAGGAATTAGGAACAACTTGTAAACAACTAGTAAACAATTATTGGATTATTGAGCATGATGTCATGAATTATCAAAACCGAGGTCTGTGTTATCTGCCGAAGCCGAAGGCGGAGGCAGATAATACAGACACGAGGTTTTGATAATTCATGATATCATGCGAAAACCGAATTCAATAATTGTTTTATTATACATTTTTTAAACAATAGGCAAAAGAAGACATTCAGCCATTCTGTTTCTGAGAACACTCCAACGGGCTTGGTAACCAGGCAGACGTTGAACTTGACATGATAAATGCAATATCTGCAGCAGATATTGCATTTATCATGTCAAGTTCACAAGCTATTGTGAATTGATTGAATGCTCTCGACCAATCAGATGATTCATAGTGAGTCGCCTGATGTATAATAATATAAGATATCAACAGAACACTTCCGTCTTATTCAGTGCCAAGAACCACTTGACGCTTCCGAGTGGGAATGGAGATCCCTGATGATGGTGTCAGTGATAAAGATAGTAAACGTATGTAACAGGACGGGGTAAAAAAGAGGAAGGCAAAATTGTGTGATATGCCGCGTGACAATATTTTGTTTGAAAAACATTTCCTCCAAGTTTCACTTTCCTTTAAACAGATCTTTTCGTAAAAGACCATTGTAGTACTGCGTAAATGCTGTATACTTCTGTAATTTCGTAATCTTCCTAATAAACCTGAAGAAGACTGGTATTGGCCAGTCGAAATACTTATCGTAACTGCAGTCTTTTCACGTTGTTTCATCAGTCCTTGCGGTTTTCTTTTTGACCGTTTAAACGAGGAAAAATAGACGCGTCTTACATAGGACGCGTCCTAAATAAGACTCAAACTATCCCGTATAAACGGCACATTTCGTTTGAAATTTATCTAAGACGCGTCTTATTTAAGAACAGCCCCTCACACCTGTTCTTCGACAAGACGCGTCTTTTGTAAGTCGCGTCTTAATGTGCCGTTTATACGGGATGGTTTGCGTCTTATTTAGGACGCGTCTAACGAAAGACGCGTCTTATTTTTCCTCGTATATTTGATTTATACTTTTTATTAATTTCAGGACTGATCGTGATCGTTTTGATCCAACGTTGAGCAAGTTTGATCGTACAAGGTTTTTTGCAGTGGTCTTGCACCTTAACGTTTCATCTGGGGAAATTAAAGTACGACAAAACACGCATGTAATAGCCCTTTCAGGCTTTTCACACGTAAACTTTTTGCCGTCCTGTTGCGTAAGCTCACTAATTTTGTCATGATAAAAACAGTGATGATGATGATGATTATGATCCTGATGATAAAAACGATGATGGTGGTTACGATGAGGACGGTACTAATTATAATGATGACACCTTACTCATGTTCTGATTCATTCTGTTTCTGAAGGCTTCCCTGCGTATGGACGGACATGTTTCCCGTGAACAACGGATTGCACGAGTCCAGGAAGTGATGCTTCAGGTAACAAAACACCAAAAGTATCGTTTGTTGTGGAGGATACTCAAGAATAGTAATGACGACAATGGGGTGCGAATAGGGCCAATAGGCCATTTCCGAGTTCCCCTGGGCCTCGGTTTCAAAACGAGGGTAGGTGCTCAGCCTTTGATAGGGAAATAATTTTTCATTCTCATGCAAATAAAACTCATTTTCTCAAGAAAAGTTGTGTACCTAGCCTCATTTTGAAAGTGAGGGTTTTTAGAACTCGGAAGTGGCCTATTTGTTAGTTTCCATCAGCCAAGGAACGTAATCCAAAAGTGTCATTTCGTCCAAGCATAAAAATCAGTCAAAAAGTATCTACCAAGAATACAACCTAAGAAGACGTAAGAGCCTCACTCCTACCTACCTGCCTTATGATAATATTTTGTTCTAATTATCTAACTGAGGGAGCCCATTCCTTATAAGCCCGGTGGCTTCTCTTGGGATTCCTCGCCATGAGAGTTAAGGTAATTAGATTTTATTTGATTTGTATAATTTTTGGCAAACAAAACAATAAACAATACCCTTTCACACTCATGGGATGCCTTCTTTCAATCTACTTCGCATCCATTCCACCGTTTGGAGTGCCAACGACAATCGATGGAGCAGGGTCGTTGTTTCATGCAAAGCTCTAATTTGTTTCACTTGTGCTTCTTTCAAAGTTTGGTCTGACTAAATGCGCTGATACTTTCATTGGAATACCAGGACGGCTGCAAGGAATTTCGGGCGGAGAAAAGAGAAGGCTCTCGTTTGCTTCAGAGGTATCAGTTTGTTTACCAAGTATAGTTTCAATTCAAGAGTAGACTATTTAACTTTCGAGAGATGGGTTTGGGGGAGGTGTTGGGGGCGGTTTGGCTGATTTAGCTCGGACAAGACAACTAAGAGTCCTGTAAGACTGTGCCAGCACTTCTTCCTCTTAGAGTCCCTGAGTGCCTTTAAATTTCAGCAGTAGCAAATCTAGCGGAGGGGCCCAGGGACTGGTAGGCGCTGGGGCGACTGGGTATCGGCACTCAGGCAATGTGCCGAGCACTAAATGTGAACGGTTTTTGGAACTTCATCTTTAATTTTGTACATCAGATCATTACAGACCCGCCCTTGCTGTTCGCCGATGAACCAACTTCCGGTCTTGATTCGTTCATGGCGCAGAATTTGGTTGCAACAATGCAGCAGCTTGCTGATCAAGGAAGGACAATCATTTGCACCATTCATCAGCCTTCCTCTGAAGTGTACGCCATGTTTCACAGGTACAATACGTCGAGATGTGAAAAGAGGACAAGATGCAATAACTTATATCAAGTTATCATAACTAATTAAGTCAACGAATTTTCTTTAAGAGAGGCTCCGCCCCAAGTTCCAGACTTTTGCTATTTTTAATACCATTTTTGACCGAAAGGGTATCCCCTTCGTTTACCTTCTATTAATAAAAAGGAACATGGTACCGAATAATGTAGACTAAATCGCTAAAACCGAAAGTCTTCATGTTAATTAGTTTAACGGTTAATAAATTGAAATTATATAACAAGAAGGAGCGTCGTTTGGAAGCATTTAAAGTAAAGGACCTTTAAAGTACTTTCTACCCTTTCATATACGTGAACTTGCGAATCCCTACCGTTTGGTAGAACTCGAAAATGATGCACCCCTTTCGGGAGGATACTCCCCTTATATCCCCGCCATTATAAGGAGTGTCCCCTCTCTACCCTGGAAATCAAGTATGCTTACACAGGAGTGTGTGTCTTACATAAGTAAGTAGAAGATATTCTGACTGTCTGTATTCCACTTAAGTTTATTGACTTGATCTTAATTGTCCCACTTTCACACTTCCTAATGTTTTACTATTTTTTTTCCTTTTTTTTTAATTTTAGTATTTTGATGCTGGCTGAAGGTAGAATTGCCTTCATGGGATCCACGGAAAATGCCATCGACTATTTTAAATGGTACTCAACAAACAGAGTTCTTATATGTTGAACGTTATCCCCTTAAAAGTTTTACTCGTGGGTTTTGCCATGTTTAAGTTTCGTACTGTTCTCATTGAATATCGACAACGTATAGTCACTTTTAAATGTAAATTGAATACAGGTTAAATATGTCACATTGACAGAGAACTTATATTCTCGTGATAATTTAGTAAAATAATTTATTCAATGTAGCTAAGTATATTCATGTAAGTATGTTTTAGTAAGCGAGTAAGATGCCTATTTTTGCTATTTTAGTAGCATTCTTTTGGAAGAAAAGGAATATAAACAAAGTGAATTTTTTCTTGATTGTTCGTAATTAGACTTCATTACGAACTTTTTGTTTAAATCAACTGGCAACTTTGTTAACAGTCAAATATTGCAAACTTTAATCTTGTTTTTTCCTTTATACGTCTATAGTGTTTGTAGTACTAAAGTTACTTTATACAATATATGCTATGAGTACTATAGAAAAAGAACTGGCCTATCCATCGTCTGCTGATAGGTTGGCCAGTGTAAACACACAACCCAAAAAAAAAAAGACAAAAAGAGGAACTTTGTATTCTTGAAAACCCAGTTTTCCTTTCATTTTGCGTTAGACTTCACATTCTAATTTCTAGGCACCAGCATTACAATGCCAAAATGTCCTGGCATTGCTCTTTTAACTCTTACATTGCTTTCACTCACAGCTTAGGTTATCCTTGTCCTGACAATTTTAACCCAGCTGACTTCTTTGTCCGTACCCTGGCCATCAAGCCTGGCAATGAAGAAAACTGCCGCAAGAGAGTTAAGGTTGGAACAGCACTGATTTTTTACACATTGTATAGTCATTTTAAGAGTCTGTGTCATGGCTGGCGACTTCATTTTGTGCATAGCGCCAGTTACAGGTCCGTACTTCCTTTAAAACTTTGGTGAATGACAATGAATTTTTGTTGAAAGACAAAATCACGCTTTATGTCTAACAAATTTGTCTCCCTAGCATTGTAACAAACGTTACACATGACAAAAATGAACTTTGAAAAACTGTTAGGCTAACAAGGTCTCAAAACCCACAACTGCAATCCGTTTCAATCTTCTTCAAAAGTTTGTCCATCCATGCCTTCTTTTGTATCTGCGGTGTTATTTATACCTTCCTTTAATGTTTTGAGCGGTTTTTTTTTTTATGTTTCACTCAATTTGGTGGCAGTTCCCATTGTCTGAGTTTTGACAAATTCCGTGGCTCAGATCCTTTAATTATTTGAGAAGACACACGTCGCACTTAAAGTGGCAACGTTTCCTTGAAAAATCCACCCTGACAAGGAAAACTTGTCGAGGAAAATAAATTTTATCACTGAAAGTGAATCTTTACAAATTCAGCCTCTCTGATACGAATCTTTCCGATCCTTAGCTTATCGAACAAGCAGTGGATGGAGCTCCCGCCTAGTGTTTGGGAGGTCATAGGTTCGAATCCAGTCGGGGACTCACATTTCTTCTTTGTCCCACGATCGTGACATGGTGATTATTTCATCTTCACATTTGTTTCACCGAGCTTAAAATGATACCATCTTTCATTCTTTGACCAATAAGATTCATCTTTGACAAAACCGAGGCATAGTCACTTTAGGGGGCGGACTCCAAGGTATCTAGGATTTACACAGTACCTGGGCCATGTTCTCGAGCTCTTTTAAGTCTTTAATGCTAATAGTCAATCCATCGATAATGCTTAAAGAAATTCAAAGTAAAATTCAGTCAAACTTCTGCTTAGAGAGATTTAAAATACAACGAACACAATCATCTGTAAATACTAAACTGTAAGGCCGGAAGCTCTGTCAATTGCAAACTTTCAAGCTCTCTCAACTGCACAGAAATTAAGGTCATAAGTTGTATCTGTGGCCTCTATTTTCTACGTACTCTAGCACTTCTTGCAACCTTTCTTTCTATTTTTTTGTTTTAAGCAAAATAACCGAACCGTCAAGATGAAGAACATTAACTGTAGGAGCTCATGTTGTTCATATATTAAGTTACTTGCTCACTCCAGCTTTTTTTGTTTTGTTTGTTTGTTTTTTGTTTGTTTTTTTGGTTTTGGTTAAATTCCAGACAATTTGTGATGCGTACACTCAAGAAAGTGCCGCAAACGAAACAAAACGTGCTAAAAAAGTTTTACAGGTGAGTAAGACATAAATCCGACCAAACTGGTTTTGCAGCACCGAAACTAAAATGTTGCTTTCTCAAAGAGAGATATGGAATTGTTATGTGGACGGTAAAAAGCCAACGTGGAAAAGACTGAAATAGGTATGCAGACTAGGTTTGAGGTATATCGAGAAAGAATAAAATGTTTGACACTTTGAGATAATACAAAACGTAATCCAGTGACATCTAGCCACATACATGTATGCACGACAAAGGGAGAAGCCGAGATATTTAGGACTAAGGTCATGGGGGTTTTTTGCTACATGTCTTCTCTCACAAAGCCTGACTCTAACAAAAATTGCCTGCACCCCCCCCTCTTCAGTGATAGGAGAAGTATATTAATAAACTCTGTGGTAAAAAAAAAAAAAAAAACAATGGCAGTGACAATAGTGAACAGTATCTAAACATTTTATTCCGTAATGGAGAGATTTAGAGTTACGTTAATTCACGGCAAACAAGAAACATGAATTTGTACCACGTGACCAAGTTCTCCCTTTACTTGCCGTAATACGGTAACTACTGCATTATAAGTACAAGGAAATCAGTATCTTTACGCCAGTTTTATCCATAAGAATTGTTTTGAGCCGTTTTTATCGATCATTTGCTATTTTGAGAATTTCTCAACTTGAATCTGACGTTTGACCGTACGCGTGACTCTGGCTACCACTTTTTCGTTGCTAAAAAGGAGAAAAATTGAATCATTGTACATCACTCTTTAAAACTGAAGAGGACCTAATAAAAAAAAGGCCAAACAAAAAGAAGCAACCATTATTACTTTTCTCTAGTGTGTATACTCTATCCACTCTTGGTATACGTAAAGGATTAGAAAAAACAAACAAACAATAAAGATGTAGAGTCCTTGTTCAGTTTTGTCATCCTAACTGTTGTTTAATAAGCATTGCTAGACTTCTGTCAAGCCTAATCCTCCTGCTATACTAATTGATTTATTTTTTGTTTGTTTTAGGACTCGTTTTCTGGTAATGACTATGCTGTACGTCGCTCACCGTAAGTCGTTCCCAGAAACGTTTAAAACCGCATATCCCTCTTCCTGCAGAAGATTTTTTGTTTAGAAATCTCTAAAGCGTAAAGTAGAACACTACACAAACATTCCTTTTCAGTTCGAGGGCGGATTTAACAAATAAAACCCACTCTCACGTTATGAACCAAGGACAACCCCTCTAACACCACAAGGTCTTAATGAGAGGGGACCCCCTTACCAGAAGGTCTCAGATTACGCTAAACTGGGAGTGTAAGCAATAGGGACTTTAACATCCAACTTGACGACAACGTCAAAAAAACAAAAGGTTTGATAAGGAAAACAACAACTTTGCACGTGCTTAACGCTTTTTAGTACATTTATTCCTGTTTTTACACGACTTCGACGTAAAAATGCCTAATTTCGCCTTTTAAGAGGACGTATACGTAAACAAGCAACGACGAAATTTTATTTCTCTCTCTGAGCTTGGATTGGGTCACATGAAATTCAGCTTCAGGGGGGTTCGCCTACATTTGAAAAAGTAAATGGGTAGGAATAATCGCTGTAAAGACTAAAAGAACGAAAATTCACTTTTTAAGCGAAGTTCTCGTTGCCGTCCCTTTCATGTCTTAACGCTACCAAATTTTTATTACTATTGAAATACGTTTATAGGGACGATTTGCCCACAAATGCAAATATCCACTTCCGGTTGACGTGAGCCGCTCAAAAACGTCTTTGCTCAAACTATTCTGAGTGTATTCTGCAATTTTAAATTGAAATCTGCGATGCACCTGCAGTTAATCGCCCAAAGCGTTTTATAAGTCTTTTTAGGGAGCTATGTCATAAAATTTCGTCAAATTCATGCACCTCGAACCACATATAAAAATAATTAATCTTAAGTACTTAATGCAGTTTCAGTTAAATTAAAGGGTAAGAAAAAATGCTACATTAATATAGAAGATAACAAAACAACAATCGACAGTGGACATATTGCGCTATTTTTTAGTAGACTTATTAATTTTAGTTAAACTATAAATACAAGAAAAACAATAGCTCATTAGGAAGAAAAGTAACATATAAAAATAACAAGGAGTTTAGCACTGATGGAGTCAGTAGTCTGAGAAAGAAAGCAACTACAAATACAAAGTGAGACAAAATGTAATATTCACAACGTCCATAATACAAGCTTTTCATAATTTTATTTTTTCTAGGTACAAGGTGTCTTGGTTCCAGCAATTTCGGTCTGTTCTCTGGCGATCCTGGCTTACAAATAACCGTGACTCCACAGTCTTCAAAATGCGATTTCTTCAGAGTATAGTAAGTACCCTGCGTTCATAAACTATATTTTGTGATTGAAATGATTAGTCTGAGAAAAACCAGAGCTAGTAGCTTGCAATTCCCTTTTTGCCTCTTGCAAGTAACTAACTAGACTGAGATGCATCCATTATGACAGGCAGTCTATGTTAGCGTGAGAAAACAGCCGAAATTTCGGGACACCACCACTGGTTTCCCCCAGAAATTAGGTCTGAGAAAAGAGCGCAGAAATTCCATCATAGCGGAGCTCTCGCGCGCGAAGCGCGCCAGCGGAGCACCATGGGTAGGAAAATCAAGATATCTACCCATCCGAGAAAATTTGGTAATCACGTGACTGTTCACCGACCGACCGACCGCCCGCCCGACCGTCAGTCTGCACCACAGGCATACCAATGTAAAATAACTCAATCAACAGGTATGGCAACCTAAATGTAACTCGCGGTTACTTTGGCAGGAAATCGTATAGCTACCGGCGTCTTGTAAAGCAAAGACAACTGAAGACTCAATAAAGAGGAAAACGGAAAGCGGAAATTGTTTCTGTATCCGTGTTGTCTAAAGTATTTAGTTTAGATTAATTGTCATGTGCACAAATTTGGAATATAGAGCAGGAGAAAGACCGAGAAAAAGAAAAAGTAGGCGGCAGGCCAGCGAAGCTCAACGAGAAAAAGGGCGACAGAGCTGGAGGTCTAGAGCGAGAGATAGAAAACAAATGAGACATTTTTTTGTTGGAAGAACAACATGAAAATTTTCTAGCGGAGGTGACAAAATGGGAAATGTTGGCGGCCACCAATGCAAGGTGAAAATGAGCGGCAGTAAAAAAAAATGAACGAGAACGCGTACGACACTTTCTCAATAAAAGGTGTAACTACGAAGTTTCTGCAAGTTTCACCTTGTAGTCTGGCAAAACAACGGCAAAGAAATGTTGAAAAAAGTGTGCTGCAGTTGCAAAGTTGCTTTTTTGCTAATTAGACCTATTGTTGTTTTTCACCATTCTCCGGCGTTGCCTTCACCGCTTAACATTACACGATTTTACATTTTGTTTGAACAAACTACAAAGGGTATCGGGAGCTTCGCTTTTAGCCCTGGCTAAATCTATATATTATTGATGACTTGAGGGTATCTCAAGAAAGAAATCCTTTCCTGGTATAACAAATGAATATTTCGCGTGAAGAGTAGCCGTTCTTCGCTCTCTATTTGATTTCTGTATGCAGTTATTTAGAGTTGTTTTGCCACAGGGGTAAGGAATTGGTTTTTTGCTGTTAACATAATGCTTTCAAAAATCTCCCTAAGACGAATCAAAAATGAAGCAAAAGTCAGGTGGATTTTAGAATCATTTGGTGTGATTTGTTAAAAATTTTACAAGCAACCTTGAGCCGTCAAGTTTGGCGAGGATTTCACCTTTATACATTGAACGTTGTCCAGCGTTGCCCAAATTGGACTGAAGTACAAATGTACATATGAAAGTGAATAGAGATTCCCCTTTTTTTTTGAGACCAGTCTATCTAAGAGAAGTGTTTGCCTAAGAGAGGTACGGTCAGTGCGGAGAGAGACCAGGCTTCAGTTAATCCTAATGATATCTCGCTTCAGTTTTCCACGCATCATTTCTTATGTGGCTGGCTGTAACTGTTAAACCATTTTAAGTTTGCAGGACTTATGACTGGACTCTTTTTCTTTCAATCATGCGATGGTCAGGATGGCATTTATAACGTCTTTGGTGTAATGTTCTACCTTATTACGTCGACTTCATACATTCAGGTCTACTCAGTCGTATTTGTAAGTACAGTCAAACTTGTTTAATACGGACACCAAAGGGACAGAACCAACTGTCCGTTTTACAGAGGTGTCCGTATTGTAGAGGTAGGGAATGTATGATTTTTGGCATTTTTGGAACCAAACGAACTGTTCGTAATAGAGAGGTGTCCGTATCATAGAGGTGTCCGTAAGGAGAGGTTAGACTGTACAGTCTAACCTCGTGGGGAGTTTATTGTCTTTTAGAAAGACATGTACTGCAGCTATACATGAAGCTATACCATTGTCCCTACTTTTTCTTTACACGAGACTAGATATGTCACCAAAACATTTTGACGGTAAGGAGCTCCCTCAGTGATTTCGTTGTTTGCAATTTATACTTTACAAGTATGTTAGCATTGTATTTCGTGTTAGGTATTTTAAGATGTGAAAAAGGATCACTTGGAATACGTACATCCCATAGTAACTTAAAACAATCTCAATGAGGTAATTTATTCTAGAATTACCGCGATATAGCATATCTCTACTTGTTTTTGCTTTTGACCAGACATTTCCAGAGGAGCGAAGGGTATTTTTAAGAGATAACCATAGCGGGATGTATCGAACGGATATTTACTTCCTTTGCAAAACCTTTGCTCAGGTAAGCGTCAGATATGTTCCAGACACACCACTTATATTTGTAAAATAACTAAAATAGTACGCGCGCTCTGATTGGCCGAGAGGCGTGTTTGCATGAGAGTATGTGTAAACATGGTAGTGACGTCAAGATGTTTTGCTTTTCTCGCGCTAATCACGTCATCGCCGCTGGGGACGTTTCGCGAGGAGGAACGCCTGCGACTCAGCGACAGAAATTCCTTACTGATGACGCAAAATCTGTCCGGAATCCCGGTCAGAAGCGCTAATTGGTCGACGGAGCAGTTTCGTTGTTCTAGCTATTGATTACGAATGACAGACAAAAGACAAAAGGCGGCAAAGGTCAAATGTAAACGCGATGAATCTCTGACAAAACAGTCAATATGTGTGGAATAAAGTATTCTCTAGAAGAAGCATTTAAATTTTGCTGGAGCTCATTCGCAGATGAACGCAACACTTTTCCAAAATCGACCAGGAGAAACGTAAAATTGAACAAATTTGCATTTGGAACCTCATGACTACAGGATTTATTATGTAAACAGTGATTTACGTCAGTATAGAATTTCTGTCGCTGAGTCGCAGACGTTTCTCCTCGCGAAACGTCCCTCAACGGTGATGAGCAAGGAGAAACGTCTGCTGTTCGCAGGCTACACGAAAGCACGAATTTGAAAAAGTTTTTGGGTTGAAAACTGGACAAGTTTACTTTATTTACCCATTCCCTCGTCGGCTGAAAATCTTTACAAACGTGATGTGTCAACTTTTTCGCTTAAGCTGACATTTTAAGCGAGAAAAATCCGTATTTTGGAAAGCAGCTTTTTTTGCAAAACAAGAATTGATTATGCGTGCAAGATTACGTGTACAAGACTTCGCGACTTGTAAGAATTTCTCTTTTAATCAGAGCCATAACAAAGAATTTTGTTGTTTTTTTCTCGGTAAGGTTAATTTATACAAGCAATAGAAAATCTTTTTTTTCTGTATTTACATAGTCTACATAGCCTGATATAAACACTTGACAGTAGTTATGCAAACCCTCGACTTCGTCTCGGGTTTGCATTACTTTCTCGAATTCTCCCAACCCCCGTCTTGTTTATATCAAGCTATGCAAACACAGAAAACGTTTTCTATTGCTTAAAAAATCACTAGAAATCGTGGAAGTGAGTTTGTCAGTACTTAAATTGTTCAGCCAATTTTAAGCGTACAGTTCGAAAATATGAACAATTAACTAAATTCACACTATCCTGCCCTGTTGGTATTTTTAAGATTTTTTGAATTAACATTTAGCATTTTTGAACCAAACAGGCCATAATTTTCGACTCGACACATTGTTTGTTCTCCCAGAAATTTTTCTCGTGTGTCCTGCAGGCTGCATACATATAAATGCATCTTTATTTATCATATAAATTCAGTTCATAGAGCGTTATCACTCACGTGACCAGCCTATACAAATTTATCGGAACAAAAGAAAGCATTTACATAAGAAAAGAGTTCGACTCCCACGGGATTGGTTTGGAACACCAACATGGCCACCGTTTCATCGTTTTCGAACACCAACTTATGGCCACCGTTGCGTCATGCGAAAACCCTCTACATTGTGTTGCAAGCTACTGTATATTGTAAAGATTTTAATCCCCATCTAACAACCTCATAGGTACCTCAATTTGTTTTTGGCCCTCTTTTGATGATTGCTATTGGATACTGGATGGCAGGTAGGTTGATACAGAATCCCTTCATTATGTTTTACACACTCATTGTCCCGGCTGTTTTTAACTTGCTGTAAGTTATTGTTGTTAGTTTGTTTGTATTTTCTTTAAGAGCTGAGCAGCTGGTTTTTATTAATCACCACCTTCAGAAAGTAAATAATACATAGATTTAGCCAGGGCTAAAAGCGAAGCTCCAATTAATAAATTTATAATTTTAATCAAAAAATAAACTTGTAATCCACAAATCGGTTAACTTAAGGGCACATTCATGTGACTTTTTAGGGAAAGGCCAAGTTACCTTAGAGTGAAACATCTTACATCGAATTGATAACCTTATATGTACACCCAAAATATAGCAAACATCTTCGATCACATTCAAGATCACAGTAGATTAGGCCGCGAAAACAAATTCTTGGAAAACAAATCATGCCGAATTTTTTTGCGTTCGACAGGTTTACTTTGCAAATTCTTGCCAACAAATCTGGGGGTGTTTAAACCAACCTTTTATAATTTTTATACATCACATTTGAGGTGAAACAGTACTATTTATCATACAGACCTCGGACAGAATGCAGTATTTCACAATTTTTCAAGACAAATTGCACTCAGTCAATATTCAGGACGATCAATTGTAAAGGGAAACCGTTCAAAAATTTCCAAAATCACCCATATGGCCAGCCGGTTCTCGTTTCTATAGTGCGAGCTGTCAGTGTGGTCGAGTATTTGAATGAACTTTAATATAGTTAAGCTTCGACATAATAGCGAATTTATTTATTTATTTTCTTTTGTTATTTAATGGTTTCAGTTATAACGATGTGTAATCTTATAAAGCATTTGATACGCGCGACATTTTTGAGTACTCCTGCAAGCGATGTTCATGAACGATGAAAACAAACGGCACAGACAAGCGATTAAAATTGCAAGAGAGACTACTAACAATCAAAAAAATATATATAATTCGGTGAAACATTTACAGAGATAACAATTTTCATTCATGAAGACAAGTATTAAAGTGTCTCTAACAATCCTGAGTCTCGGCGTGAAGCTTTATAAGCCGGCTTCCCGGCGCGGGTGTTTACTGTTTTCCAAGGTGAACTCCTCGAAGCAAAGAAAATCGCTCAAAGTTTTCTTTCTACAGCCAAATTTTTAACTAAATAGTCTTCGGAACGTTTTCTTTCTATCTGTGGTGAGCAAATATATCTGAAGGCTTTTTAAAGTTCTGTAAGCTTATATCAAACTGTTCAAACCTGATACTCGGTCAGATCATTGACTCAAACTACAGCTACAAACGTGCATAAACTTGCCGCATAAACTGTCAGCGTGAACTGTGCAAGACTTCATGAAATTAGATATAACAAAAACAAACATCAAATACAATAGTTACTCAGGCTTACCATTTGAGATTCAGTTCCTGAAAGCTATCAAGGAAGGCCACAGTTGCTTGAGACTTTTAAACCCTCTTACGCATTAAGCAAGGTGAAAAACGAAAACGATGCCATCCGAAATCGAATTACCAAATTTTGACAAGCGACGCGTTTCTCAACCAAAAACCCAGTAAACAAACCAGCCATGAATAACAGAAGACTCTTGATAGCAGCTGTATTTCATTTTGTACATCCAGAAGAAAAAAGAGAGTTAAAAACATCACAAGTTGACACAAAACTCTTCAGCTTCAGCTGTCAAAGTAAACAATTTTCAAGATGCTGCATAATTTTTTCGCATGAACTCACCTGTCAAATTTTTACCAATCAGAGTATAAAAATTGGACGTAGAGCGTGACCAACGCGTGACCATGGTAAGATAAGGTCTTCCTCGCCTGTACTTTTAAAAAACTGGCTGAATTTCTGCTTCCGAAGTCAGTTTGAAATCAAAATCCTAATAGTACGGGGCCATAGTGACATAAACACAACATATTTGATATGAATCCTTGGAAAAAATAAACTTGAGCCTGCGATCATTTCAAACTGGTAATTTGTCCGCGGATAACTTCAAAAAAATACTCGACCTCGATGGGTCAACACTTGAGCCCGTGTTACGGTCAGATGATACTGGTCAGCGGATGCCCTGTTTGGTTAGCTGTCAATTGATCACAACATTGATGTGCAATTAGTTTTCTCTTGGGCTCCCAAACTAGCTAAAAGTGTGAGAGTAAACATTGGGTGTCCTGTGGTGCGGACGGACGGTCGGTCGGCGGTCGGCGGTCGGTGTACGGTCACGTGATTACCAAATTTTCTGGGATGGGTAGATTTACTAAGCTATGTTTCGCGCGCGCGTGGAGCTCCGCTAGTAAATTGATTTCAACCATTATTCTATTTGACATCTTTTAAGATTGTTAAGTTCATACATTTTTTAATTCGAAATTTGCAATGTGTAGGTTTGAGGCCCGATCCTATAAGGTTCCTCTTCGCTTACGGAATACTTGTCTTGGTCAGTCTGGCCTCTGTTTCTTACAGTAAGTATATTTTACGCTTATGGTCTTGAGGGAAACACAGTATTATGTGTAGGAACATTGCTGCTTTCTTTATATAATGTTCGCGTGCGTAGCGGGCGCTTGGGAGTAACGAGCGCAAGAGAGAACGAAGCACCCCATTAATTCTTTCTTGCGCCCATTACTTCCAAGCGCCTGCCACGCAGGCTAATGAAATGTTAAAGCTATGGACATTTCATGCGGCTGAAAAAAGCGTTTACTAGCTCAGGTTGACCAAATTTTTTACTTCATATTGGTTACAGCAAAGTGTCCTGGAGTTCGCTAATTCGGACCTATACCTTTCACACTGTCGTACTTAGGGCTCAACCAAATTTCTCTACCAACAAAAAAAGTTCAGTTAAAGTAAAGTTAGTATATACTAGGAAATGACAATCAGTGTTGGGCAACTGGAAAAAAGGAATAAGTTTACGCTAAGTAAGTTCATTTAAAAAAAGCAGCGCCCATAATGAAAATAATCTTAACAAAACATTTTTTTAGACATTTCTGCTGGAGCTTTCTCCAGTAAAGACATTACATATCAATATTTATACGTCGTGAATGTAATAACTGGATGCATGGAAGAGGCCAATATAACAAGTTTACTCGGTTAATCGCAGTCGGCCCTTTCCAGTTGGTAAGTCACAAGGTACCAAACCGCCAGACTGGCAGGCAAGAAACGTATTGGGGTAAGGAAAATATAGAGTCCACATAATTTATAATGGTGATTTTCAAGTATCCAAAGCATGGTGCTTTTGTACAGTGCGACTAACCACCGCTGTGAAGGCCCTAAAAATGACTGCGAAGCTATCTGTTATCTTTTTTAGCATACGTCATCTCGGCTTTCGCGCCAACCTCGTCAGCATCTATTGCTATCATCGAGCCCATGGTTCTACCATTCTTACTTCTGGGAGGGTTCTTCAAGGACAACACGTGAGTTTATCTCTTTAACGTCCTGTTAATTTGAGGTAACAGAGGATAAATACCTGCAAATTTTGACGTGACTTTCGTCGCTCTTTTCCACAGCTAGTTTTCCTGCAAGCTTTTTGATTGATTTACAGTACTTTTAAGTACATGATGCAAAACAATTTCACCCGTAATAGTTACTTGTAACTGGTAAAATCATCTTATGTAACAATCGGTTAGGGTCAAGTATTTTTTTCATATGTAACAGTTGGCAATTGTATATGCAGAACTTTACCATGGTGGTTAAGGGTTGTGCAATTTCTTTCCTGGTGGAACTACGGATTTGAGGCAATGGCTATCAATCAGTGGGACAATTATGGAAACATAAGTAGGTTATTCATTCATTCATTCATTCATTCATTCATCTGCATTTATTTATCTATTGCTTGTTTATTTATTGATTTATTTATGTACTTTAAAGAACATCCTAACTTGCTGCGAGTATCGATTCCCTTTTTCTATTTCGCCACTACCAAAACACCAGTAGAAATTTTCCTTCTACAGAATGATTCGTGTCGTTATGTCCCAGCTCATGTTTTTCGACCAAGGGCGAAAAAGTTTTCTGCGTTATCAATACATGAGCTGCGCCTAGCCACCTATACACTGATTGTGATTCTAGAACTGGTACTATAGGGTTATGCCCAAACACTCCACTGATCCGTTCGATCAGTGTTATGTTACAAAATTAATTTTCGAGTATTTTGCCTCGACATGATTTTCTATGAGAAAATAAACTCTTCTTGTCCTTTACCCAGTTAAAAGTTACCAATATTGCTGGTAATTAGTATAGACTAATTAATGCTACCAAAATAAGTAACACTAAGAGATAAGAGTAGTTTGCAGCGTACAGAAGGCCATAATGGCCGTTTTTACACAAGAGACGGACTATACATTTCTCTAAGACGTACAATCCGTCTTTAATATTAAAACCAAAATTATCAGTCTGACGGGAATTATCCACTTGATCCGCCACCCCTCTGAGATGAATCATGCGTCTCTAGTGCGAAAACGGCTAATGCCTGCTATCGTACTTTTCTCATACCTCAGTTTAACGTTTTTGTTCTTGTTATGCAGCATGCAGTTTTAAAGGCAAAGCATCACACCTGCCGTGTATTGGCAATGGGGAAGAGGCTATCGAGTCCCGCGGCCTGGATAAGGTAAATATCGATAAAGTATAAATAATCCATGGAGTAGTCCACATGCCTTTATTACCACCTGAGGTGGAAAATGGCTTGAAGAGTTCGTTTCGCTAAAATTTGTGATACTTTGAATGAAAGCAATTAGAAATCAACCACGAATTACTTACTAACGGGCTGGTCTTATTCTCAGTTGCTATAGTATAATTATATGAAAAATGTTTATAAATGTCTTTAAACGAAGATTTGGAGGAAATTATCCTCTAAACTTGAAAAGGTGGAGCAGAGGTTATCACGTTCAAGTGTGTCGCTCAAAAAACCCTTTCAGTGTCGGAGGCGATTAAACACACGTTTTGATGAACACAACTAATTTAATACATAATCAAGATGGCAGCTTCCAGGAGCACCCAACGAGAATATAGGTCAAAACCACTTAAACATGGTATTGTTAAAAGTGTTTTAGTATTTAAACGGTAGATATAGGCACATTTTTATCCCACCAAAAATTTTAAATCTGTTCGGATTACCTAGCTGAAAGTTTAGTGATCCGAAAATTATAGAGATCAAAACTTACCTTTTCGAAAATTTCAGCCAGAAGAAAGGCTCCCGAAAATTCTAGGTGACCTTTTTAGGGTAAAAATCCGTTTAAAATGGGCAGTTATACGATTTTTTAGATGTTCGAAAATCCTAGGAGAGGCAGGCAAGCAAGAAATTTTACAACAAATGTTCCGAAAATTCTAGATCTCAAATCGTCTTCCGAACAGATATTTTTCGAAAATTGACGTTGGGTGCCCCTGAGCTTCTACAGCAACTGATACCAAGCACATGGTTATGTCCAAATATAGGCATACCATATAAGGTTATAAGATACAACCCTCTTTTACGAGAACAGTGGCTGCCAAAGCAATGTTTGATGGGGAATAAAAAAAATGCTTCAATGGAAAGATGGATGACTCAGCAGTTTGACAGGGGAGAGGTTTTGAGGGTGTGAAAAGGAATGACTTAAAAGTGGGTATGTTCCTATTTGTCCGGAACTTGAAAAGGTGGAGCAGAAGTTGTCGAGTTTAACTATGTCGCTCAAAAGACCTCGGCGATAATGAATTGTGCCACTTTTTATTTTTGTTCGACAGGATCATCTACTGATTGACATCTGTGGTCTGTTGTCTTTGATTATTGCCTTCCGAATAATAGCATTCCTTATTTTGTTGAGGAGCACTTACAGAAAACAGTAAAGCAGTAAAAGAAATCTCCTCTACTTCAGCTCGGACTGGCAACGAGAAAAGCCACTTCACGCGCGACTGAACCGCTGCTTCATAGCACTTTTTACAATTGTTTACCGCAAAGTAAGAACATTGCAGAGCAACACATCAAGAATAAAATCTGAACTCTAAGTGACTATTGATATTTTCACCATAATAGGCCATTTTACAGTTATGTATGGAAGCGAGGCTGGAGTTGACCTTGTTTTGATACAACCTTCATTCTTCATTATGTAAATCAAGTTATTCTTATGCTAACTCGTATTCGCAAGGACAATTTCCATAACAAAGCAAAGGAGGTTTGTATCAAAACAAGATTAACTTCAGCCTCACATTCATGACACAAGAAGGCTAGGGTACTAAGTCCACAACTGCAAAATAGTCTATTGTCAGTAGTGTACATTGTACTGCACGCGCATACGCCGTCATATGCTTTCAATTTAAAGACTACTACACTTATGTACGTCTAAGGATAATTCAGTAGTGTAAGCTTCGATTATCAGTGACGCATACGGAAAAATTAGGAATAAAGAGGATTTAAACTTTGTTGGCTTATGTTGATTGTAACATAACATACTTGGATAAATTTAAAAGGTCCATTGCTCAGTAAACGTTTGACTTCAGTCAAATATGTTGCTCTTCTCTCAGAAGGGGTGAAGTGGGGAAAATCAATTTCTTGTCATAGCTTTTGTTTTCGCGTATTTCTTTTCTTTTTTTACGATGCGTTAATTAACGAAATTTGATTGATATCTTTCTCATTGCCAGATAAACATTTTGTGCCTGTATGGATTAAGGCACTAAAGTGATTTCAGCACAGATTGAGAAGGCCTTATAATCATAACTGGTAATGCGGAGGTTGAAAACTACAAACTATTACTAAAAACTGAATCATCGGATAATGCAATTCTAGAGCTCCGATTACTCGGCTTAGCCGTCATGGTATATGAGCCAATATACCATGTTCTCCAAATATGGTAACTGTATGCGTCTACTTAAAATTAAGAACAAGCTGAAAGTCGGTTGTTTTTTACAAATAAAGTCGGAAAGAATTCTCGATGTTTCATGGGCGTTTTTAATAAAACAACTTGCCCTCGCGCTTGTTGTTTGGATATGAGATGATTATAGCCAACTGCGCCTCGTTGGCTATCTACCACCTCATATCCAACGCGCACTCGTGGAATAATGGTTAAGTATGACATGCATCTGTCGTTGTTGCTCAATTCCCGTGTCAACGACAGTGTATGATCATAGCAATAACCAAAGAAGCTATGAGGATGTTGTTAAATTTAATGCTTACGACGTATGGAAAGTTGCCAACAGTTATAATCTGTTTCTAATTCAAAACTTAAAGATCTCGATAAAGACCATAAAACAAACAAACAAAAACAAGCTGGTCATCCCGATCCCCGCCTGTATTGTAAGACGCCCCTTGGCCCACGCGGACGTACACAATTTAGGCTGATTTAGCGACAGGACGGGAACGTCAGTTGACGATGGGAAAGCGCGCGAAAAGGACTGAACAAAACTTGCGGTGACCAATTTGACGCTCTGCTATTGGTCAAGCCAACACCGCGGCAAAACGCACTGCGCATGAGCACAAAATTTACATCCGCCAGCTTTTTATTTCCAGTCTAGTATATAAACCAATTGCGTAAGCATAACTTTGCCGTCGCGCCAAGTTAAAAGCAAAAAGGTAGAAACAGACAAAAAAGATGGAGAAAAAATCACTTTATTCGATTTTTCTAGTGTCAAACTTTTGCACCACATGGTTATCTGGTTTCACCAACGCTGAAAATGATGGTTGAAGTTTGTAGGTCGCTAGCGCTCGACAAGACGCTTGGCTATTTGGTTGGTGTCCGCCTTGACGTCATCCACGAAGTCACGTCAGAGTGCATTATGGGTTTCCAGACAACCGATTACGATCGATGACAAAGCTCCGGGCACATCGAACCCGAACGCTGTATTAGCTAATAGAAAAATTTGATGTATGTTTGATGTATTAGCTAATGTAATAATAAGATGTATGTACCTTTGTTCCTGTGTCTTTATGAGTCGTTTTGGAAGGGATTTGAATCCAATCAGAGACGGTTAACATTGCTGGTCATCAAGATGCGTTTGTTTGTTTAGCGTGTCGTAAATAAGACGCTCAAGTTTCCTCTAATATTGTTAACTATTAACTCTCCTCTAACGGCGACTTTTCTAATATTGTTATGTTAACTATTAACTCTCGATCTCCTTAGGAGATGATCTCGAGTTTCAATTTAATGGTCTTCTCGTGGATGTTAGGGGAAAGTTAACAGTTAACAACAACAACTTTATTGACTTTATCTTCGATATGAAGACTTCAGTACCAAAACAATAACAAATGAAAAAAAAAGTAAAATAAAAGTTAAGTAAGAAAGAAAGGAATAATTGAATATTGTCATAAAAGAAAAAAAAATACTTGGCTATGTACGGCTTCTACGCTACTCGTATGTTAAGAGAGTTTAATTAGGGTTCGGATGCATAACAATTTAGAATATTTTCAATATAAGAGGCACTGAGATTTAAGATGTTTTGATCGCACATGGACATGATATATAAAAATAGTGCCTTGTAAGACATATTCGTAAAATTACTGTTTATCGAGTATAGGCTCTCCAAGAAGATACCCCTGTGAGAAAGTGATGAGTGGGTACATTTCAACAAATAGTGGAATTCATCATTACTTTCGGATCTATTACAAAGGGGGCAAAGCCTCTCAACTCTGGGTATCTTCTTGTAGCGCCCAGATTCAATAGGTAGCAAGTGGCAAGAAATACGCATTTTGGTTACTGCTACTCTTTTCTTAACGTTCTTTATTAAATCAAGATAAGATTCAAATCTGACTTCGTTTTTTCTTTTTACTTAAGTTCAAGTCAAGTCTGTGTTGGCGGATGCTGTTTTTTAAAGCTCTGTAAAGGCTACGTTCCTCTGGTATTAAACTTCCTCGAGTTAATCCGACATCCCTGGGTGCTGGTAGTCAGTGAAAAATTATCCTCAAAACATTCGAACTCGTAACATTTAGTCAGGGAGCATATGTAATCCCGTGGGATTTTTATGGTGAAAGCAAACCACCTACCTAGATGTGTCAAGGGGACCCTAAGGAACACAAACAATGTTATCGGCAATTTTGTAACCTGCACCGGCGGCCGCTATTGGGGTCTGTTTTTAGACCTACATCTCTCAACATGGAATCGAGGCTCGAATATAAAATGGGATGTAAATACAATTAACTACAATAAATTTCCACAAAAATACCAGAAACCTTTAATATAGTCTGTCTAATACATATCCATAGACTTAAGTATTAAATACTGATGACGTAATTAACACTGCACGAAAGCGAGGCTGGTCGTTTGTTCTCTTCAAATAAACATCAAAAGCATATTTCTTTTTCTGAAGTTGTTCAGAAAAATGACTCAACAAGTGAACTACATGATAATATGTTTTGTTCAATGTTTAGTTAAGGTAAAAAAAACGGCAAAACCGTGTACGAACAATCTTGCTCAACGTCGGATCCAAAAAGATCGTGATCAGTCAAAATAGATAAAATTGAAAACGTTACAGTCAAGGAGACTTTTGCAGGGACTGATCAAACAACGTGAAATAGAGTAAGTTGCGATATTTCGACTGGCCAATACCAGTCTTCATCAGGTTTATTGAGATATCACGAATTTACAGAAATATGTATAAAGTAAAATAATGACCGGAAATTACACAATATGACGTGGTATGGTGTGGCTACTCAAAAAGACAAGATAACAAAAAAATATAAGATATACTATACATAGTTACAGTTCATCACGTTTATTGATGCCGAGAGGCTAAATTGTCTTAGCTTTATGGATAAGGTGGGCTTCACGTGCTTTCCTGAAAGAATCACGCCAATTTTTAAGTTTTTCAATAGGAATCAAAAGCATATGATTGTCGGAATGATTACTGGTAAGAAAGTGTTCTGAAACTGCAGTATGGATGTAATTACCAGTAGGGTTGAGTATAGGTCGTCTGTGTTCATTAAAACGGTCTTTGAGGCGACGTTTAATGAACTACATTTGAATATGTATGTTGTTCACACGAGACGACATAGAAGTGAGGCTGAGCTCGCCGGCCTTTGTTAAGCCTGGTCTAAGCGTCGAGCCATTGTTGTGCCGAACCTAATTCCTTTCCGAAAATTGGCGCTTTCAGTGCGAGGAAGAAATACAACTGGATTATGAAAACAGAACTAACCAATTTGGCGTTTAGAACCACTGCCGCGCTAATCGTCAAACCAAATGGAATTAAGTTCGGCACGACGCTGGCTTGATGCGTAGTCCAGGCCTTAGCTATGCGATATGTTAGCTATTATCAACCTTGCTCCGAGGGCGTCATGTTAACCATAGCAGGTTTACAGATATATATAATTATTACTACGCAAAACTTAGTCAGGCCTTTGACGATGATAACTGCTTTAAAAGTAGCACAACTGATCTCATAATGCATTGCGGTCTATAGAACATGGATGTCAGGTAAGAATCATTCATCATCAGGTCAGGGCCTTCTACTGTAAACGGGTTAGTGAAGCGTGGAATACTAGCGGTCAGCTGCTGGACGTTTCTTTCTTCACGTAACCTGACAGCAATGGTGTGGTTGTGATGGCTAGTCTATGTGTTGGAAGAAGTACCTGCCATCAGCTTGGCTTGTTCTGCCAACCTTACTAACCCAGGTGCAATCAAAAATACTTCGTGCGTGCAGTAGGGTTCAGCGTGATGCCAATCAATCCACCTGAGACTTTCATTGATCTGTTGACGTGTTCAGGCGCGTTGTCGGCGCCAACGGCACAGAATGCTACCATTGAGTTCTTGTTCACCACCCAGTTACCATTCTGGAACTCCTGGTAGATTTCGGGATCGGTCTCCTTTACTATCTTCATCTCTGCCAAGTAAACAGGAATCATGTGAGCGTAGTTTAACATGTCTTGCGCAAAGAAGTACTTCACAAATAACTGTAGGCTTCTAAATGGAGATCTCAGTGTCCAGTCCGCACGGCTCTGATAAACGTCATCATCTCCATAACCATTGCGATGTACCCTCGGGTGAACTTGAACAGTGGACTATCCTCATTATCTGCATCAAATTGCTCCATCTTTGCCGCAAGCTCTGTTGAAGTGATGGTCTGTGCCAGTTCTCCGTGCTTTGCGGTAATATCTTGTTTGTCGCCTTTTTTACACGCATCGCTTAACTGGTTAGCCGACTTCTCGAAAATAGTGCACACAGCTGGGTGTCTCACGAAGAAGGCTTCCTGCTTCCTGGTAGAGGCTGAATAGAGCTTGTAATATAACCATGTGCGTTGCTGCTCCTCTCTTGACGTGGTTCCCACCGAGAATCTGCTTCATAGTGGAAGGCCCATAGAGATCAGACTCGACCAAGCACATGTCCAGCCCGCTATTTTCTATGAATAAACCGATTGTCCGAAATTGGGCCATCACGATGTGTAGCTCCCCGGAACGATGTATTATATGCCCAAGATCTTGACGGGTCATCTGCAACTTCTTTGCCGGTTGATACAGTCCCATGTCAAGTCGTCTTAATATTCTGTGCTTGCATCAAAATGGTAAACAGTCTGCTACTCGTGTGCTGGTGCATCGATCAGGGGAGGGGTGCCAACTCGTTTTAACGGCATGGAACTACTCATAGTGGAGTTATAGCCAGACCATACTGGGATGTCGGTATTGGTGATCGTTCTGGTCAAACTGCGTCCGAGAAGCCATGTGAAATCTTGCTTCTTCATGTACAATAAGGGGAAGTTGGTCTTCGGTACACAATCCAAGCTGGGGGAAGGTAGGAACAACAGGCTTTCCGACACTGATCTCCTGGATCCACGGTCAGCTCTGGTGCTACATCGCCTGGTTCCTGCCTTTGGTAGATTGCCATCGATGTGCAGTGGAAGGTATTCTTGCCATCAGGAGTGTCCTCTGCGAAATCCACATTATCGAACCCAAAAAAGACGTGCCTACCCAAAACTAAATCAGGGGGCATATATAGACCATCATTCAGCTCCATGCGCTTTAGAACGCTAGCTTCGGTTTGGGCCTCTACTCTCAAGATCCTGTTGTAGTCCACTGATATTCCAAATCTATGTAGCATGGTTATGAGCTGCTTGTTTCTCACAGCCTGGTGTTCAGCTGTCCCAACGGCTAACTGCCACGGCATTTCCGAGGAGGATCTTACGACACCAGACTTCTTGTTTTTGACTTGCCTCTCAGTCAAACACATCGATACAGTGGTCTGAGATAGAGCCATTGCAGGATTGAACACTTCCTCAGATTTCTTTCCAGCAGAAAGCTCATGTTTTGTGCCTTATATAATCCATCTATAAAAAACTAAAAATCGCTGCTGGTACATTCTCATTAGGGAAGTTTTCCAGTGAACCTGTTAACTTCCACTTCCTACATTTGGTGATAGATTTCCCAATTATTGCGGCGGCATCAAACAGAGTTTGCATATCGGCGTCTATGTTTGCGGTCTGATCCTCAGTCATCTGAATTGCTTCATCTCTCGTCTTCTTGATACTGACTCGCTCGGACTCATTGACACGGTTAGGTGCATGACACTCCATCTCTGGTATCTCTCGGAGTAGTAACTGCTTCAAGGCCTTTCGTCCGCCCCTCGGATTTTCCACATTGTTAGATTCTAGTATGCTTTCAAAAGCATCTTGTAATTCGGACATAGTCGCCACTTTTCCATTCCTCAAAGTCATCTCTGTCATAGTCAGGAATTCTATTTGGGCTGCAATCTCACCAGCCAACTTCTCAGACGATGATTCGGATGTTTCTCTTCGTAAAACGTGCGATACATGAATTGCCCAACAGTTTTTCTGGTACTTTATATCTATCGAATGAGCATCATCGGGAGCAATTGATGTGTTGAGCTTAACCGAGAACTTATCATTCCCTAACATCCCAATGGCCGTGCGAAGGGACTCACCAGCAGAAAAGGTACTGATATTATGAAGGTTCTCACGGTAACCGGGTGGGCCATCGCAGAAAAAAGAGACATTCTTATTGTAGAGAGACGTTTTCGAAGGGGTTATTTGAGGAATTCCTACTGATGAATCTGGTCGTGATTTTCGCCTGGACTCATTGGGGTCTTCGAGCTGCCTCTCATACCTTTCTCTTGCTCGTCTAAGCATCTCCGCATGTACTGCATCTTTATAACATGATCTATGCCATGATGCCCGCCCAACCTCGAGCTCTGGGACAGAAGTAAACCTCAACTTTTTCCACACTTCTGTGTACTGCGGATTGCCGTATTTACTCCATTCCTCGATCGATACCCAAACTTTTCCATGAGCTTCGGGCTTTTCAACTAGATTTTTTTTTTCCTTTGAAAAATTATACATAAATGTAAATCCAACCCTTGGGCCTCAATTTCGTTTGTTTTTGAACCAGAATCCGGTTCCATATCTTCTTAAACACCACAAAACATGTCGCTCTAGATGGTCTGTAAATCCAACATGGCGGACCTCTAAAATGATGAAAATGACCGCTGACCAAAATCATTGTTTTTCCTGGTTTCAATGAGCTATTGATTTGAATATAATTTTTAAACATGAAATAATATTCACTTTGATAAATTTAACACTCTGATCAATTTTCGATACCAAAACTGATGCCTTTGATGCTTATTTGAAGGCAACAAATGACCAGCCTCGCTTTCGTGTAGTGTTGATCATGTGATCAGTATTTAGTACTTAAGTCTTTAGATATGTATTAGATCGACTATATTAAAGGTTTCGGGTATTTTTGTGGAAATTTATTGTAGTTAATTGTATTTACACGCCATTTTATATTAGAGCCTCGATTCCATGTTGAGCCATATTGGTCTAAAAACAGACCCCCCATAACGACCGCCGGTGCAGGTTACAATATTGCCGACAATATTTTTTGTGTTCCTCAGGTTTCCCTTAACACATCTAGGTAGGTTGTTTGCTTTCACCATAAAAATCCCACGGAAATTTATTTTATGAATGACATATGCTCCCTGACTAATTGAGGTTTAGCCAATTCCATGCTCAACGTAATTGACTCCTTACCCATGCCTTACATATCTTTAATCAGTACATGAGACTGCTATGCTGTTTTTGAAGCCTGATGTGACTAAGACTATTTTATCACTGTTTGTTTTGTTAGACTTGGTATTCGCCGCCAGTAACCTCATATTTGACTTAGGTCTAAACGTTTAGACCCAAGTCAGATTTAGAAGGATTTGTATGGAGTCATCAGAGTATAACTGGGCTAATATCTCAGACACAATTTGTACCGAAATGCTAGTTTTTGGCAAGTAGACTTCTTGGATGTTGCTCTTTTTAGAATATCCTGGCAAATCCCATAACTTCACAAATTAAGACCTTACTCTTACCATATTTCATTTCTTACCCAGTGATTCCTCCGCATTTACACTTAATCAGTTCCACAACCACGACGTCGAAGTGTACGTTCCGTACCGTCTTGTTAGGGTAGAGAATCCGCGATAGTTATTAGGGTCGGCTATATCACCGGCTGTAAAGACGGGTGAAATATAACCCACCGACCACAACTGGGGAAATATACCGGAATGCAAAACTTTATTAAAAGGGATTTGCAATACAGGCCCAATGATGGACACGCTTGATTTGATCATCTCATTAGATATACTATCATTTCCGGCTGCCTAGCAAGTTTTTAACTTGGTCGATGCATTACGTATCTCTTCAAGCGTGAACAATATTAACAATATTAGAAACGTGAGAGGAAACTTGAGCGTCTTATTTACGACGCGCCAGACAAGCAAACGTATCTTGATGACCAGCAATGTTAATCTTCTCTGATCGGATTCAAATCCCTTCTAAAACGACTCATAAGGACACAGGAACAAAGGTAAATACATCTTATTATTTTTATTAGCTAATACAGCAAACATACATCAAATTTTTCTATTAGCTAATACAGCGTTCGGGTTCCCTGTGCTCCGGGTTATATTCATAAAGACGGGTTTTTTCATCTGTGAATTATAACAATGTTTACGGTCGGTGAATCACCACCCAGTGTCAGTCAAATAAAATAGAACAGCAAACTCAGCAACGGTGGATTCAACAAGTGGCTGTAAATCCTTGGTGGGAGAGAACGTCGACTTTAAATTCAGCGCGAGCAAACAGCACAGCGAAGGCAAACACTGTCAACTAGAGACAGAGGCTATACAGCGACCACGAATATGTAAAGAGGCAGCAACAAAATACTACAATTACACTGCAAACGAAGCCCACGAAGTGAGGGAACACAGGCTGCCGACGTTTCAGCAAAATGCAGTCAATAGAATTCGCAACGAAGCCGAAGAGAGGCAAGTTTACAGTCAAAATTATCTTCTTCGATGCAACGATAGGAAGCAAGAATTACACCATCTGTAAAATCGACATTCGGAGTATCTTTCCAACGGACTGAGGACAGCCGATCAGCCTTTTCACCGTTTTACAGTAAGCTTTATTTTACAATGAACAGTTTAGAACACCGATTGTGTGACATGTAGGGAAGCGTTACATTTGTGAACAAAATCCTTACTGAACGCTTACAATTTTGATTCAATTTCCTTCATAAGTAATTGAAGTAAAATATATACGGTGTATGACATTTGCAGACTGCAGACTGCAGACTGCAGACAGCTCAGATCACAGACTGCAGATTGTAAATTAAATGACACCAAAAATCTTCCTAATAAAGGTGACGTATCAAAAATATAACCTCGTGTGAAAGTGAGAAAGTAGCCTGGTTGATATTTTTGCGCAAAGTTACATTGGACTCATTCCCAAGATACTGTTGGCTATTCTTCTTCGACCCTTTCTCAACTCACCCGGCATATCACTCGTTGCGTTGATTCTTTATTCTTCTTTGATTATTGTGAATTGATAATGACAAGTAGCAATGCCCACTGAATGCCTGCCTAAATAGTAGTCTTCTGTTAAAAACGTTTTTAGATTGCGAGCACTTCGTGCTCACTACAGTTACGTCGACAAAAACAAATAGGATAGATCAAGGACTTTTAACACCTTTTAAATGACGTATTTCATCTTAGCAGTATATAGGGATATGCCACATAATCTAAAATGAACAGATCCTACCTGGACTCGACGAATTACCAGAACTGCATTTTGAATTTCTAAATAGGAAAATCATTGCTCATACTCAAGTCCAAGTACACAGGTGGGGACCCCGTATGATAAGGATTCCGGCGCTGTTTCTCAGACAGACTTATATAACCGTAGTTTAATTTCGTCTGTGGTGTAGGCTAAATTGCTAGACTGTTACTATGGAATCATGAGCAAGTTTGTGACATCGGCAGGCATTATTCTGTTCTAATTCAATACGAAAAGAATAGCCAACAGCTCCTTTAGGAATGAGGTCTGTGTAATTTGCATGAAAAATATAAACTTCGCTTCTAGGACTTACTTCTCGGAACAAGGTAATGTTGATGATGAAGCCACCTTTATTGCGATATTTTTGGTTTCATTCAATTAACAGTCTTGCTGTGCCTCATGCAGTCTGCAGTCTGCAGTCTGCAAATGTCATACACCGGTTATTGCTGGCCTTCTATATTTTCGTTCCTATTATTCGAAAAGAACATTTTGATCTGTATTTCGGATATCCTCAGAATTAGTGTGTGACATGGTTGCCATGCCAGGAACGTTTTAAAATTAAATTAAGGAATTAAAATTCCTTTCGCTGTTAGGGAAAATTTAAGAGGTCACTCATAAAATTTTCACTCTTTCAAAGAACAGGGGCACCCAACGACAATTTCGGAAGAATATCTGTTCGGAAGACGAGTTTAGATCTAGAATTTTCGAAACATTTGTTGTAAAATTTCTTGCTTGCCTGCCTCTCCTAGGATTTTCGAACATCTAAAAAATGGTATAATTGCCCATTTTTAACGGATTTTTACCCTAAAAAGATCACCTAGAATTTTCTGGAGCCTTTTTTCTGGCTAAAATTTTCGAAAAGGTAAGTTTTGATCCCTATGATTTTCGGATCACTAGACTTTCACTTAGGAAATCCGAACAGATGAAAAATTTTTAGGGGAAAAAAATATGCGTATATCTACCGTTTAAATACTAAAATACGTTTAACAATGCTATGTTTAAGTGGTTTTGAACTATATTCTCGTTGGGTGCCCCTGAAAGAAGTCAGAGAGAGGTGACATATTCAGAGAAATAAAACATTTGTTCCATTGGCAGAAGAAGATTGTTTCAAGAAAGGAAAAGGACATGCAAGCAGGTATTCATATAGGGTTTCCCATAAGATCATTCCATCCTGTACTTAGCTTTACATTCACGATAAATGCATGTCATACAGGGTATCATAGCCGGTCCTCGTGAGTTCGCACGTAAATAACATCTCGTCAGGAATTTTATCAGGGCGTTGAAACGAGCGGGGTCGAGCGATCTGGGAAAGTGTTCATTTGACTCGTGTCAGAGTGGGAAATTCAAAATCTATGATCCTGGCACTGTCTCAACAAGCTCATGCATGTTTAGAACTGAGACCAATGGAGAAACTGATCGCCTTCAACATGACTTGTTTAAGGACATTTCATACAAATTCACTCTTGTATGGGGATTTGTTTCTTATGTATGTACACGAATAACTATGAACACTTGCCTAAGTGGTAAAAAATTTGTACTTTTTACATGGATTCAGTGCTTTATGGTGAATGCCCACACATTCAATAAACATAAGGCATGATCACTTTCGTAATCCTCATGAACTGCATCCTTAATGACATTGCTACTTGTAATTTTCTATTTCAGTCATTATGTTTACACTCTACTGTTACAAACAATAGTTGTTAACTGTGATTATGTACCAAAAAAAGTGCAAACACTTTTATAGCTGTAGTTCACCTAACAGGAAATTTTTCTCCAATTACCAGCATTTAGTTGTTGTTTTTACCGCAGCATTATATCCTAGCATTGCCATCCACTCACTACTGCTGACACATTTCACAAATAATTATTACATGTACACTTAAGGGTGAGCTTTTATTTAGCAAATGTAACTGCATATTAGCCGGCAGTTATCCAGTATCACCCCCATTTCCTTTTAACCATAATTACACATGTAGGAAGGACAAATGGGGTGAACATGGGATGGGACCTATGCAGCAATCGCTAACAACAGCAACCCCATTTAAATCTCAGAAGATCCTTTTTAAGGCCAGAGCACTAGGTTCAAATTTAATCCACAGGACCCAGTTGTTCGAAGGCTGAATAGCGCTTAACCTGGGGTTAAAATTAACACTGATTTCTTTTTCTTGTGCTCACAAGCATTTTCTCGGATAATTTTCTCTGTTATTTTTAGAGCTTCCAATCATCAACTTGTAGACAAAAAGAATTAAAACTGAAATACTTTTTAGGCTTTCAAGTCTGAATTCATATCTCGCACTAACCCTGGGTTATCTTAACCCCGCTTCGAACAACTCCGCCCTGGAGATTAAGTACATCTCAGCTTCCAATATTAGACCCGCCCTCCCCAGTTACATGACTTACTTCATTTCTCTCCTGTCCTCCCACCCCTTATGGGCTCCTCCCCCGAGCTTCGCGAGTTTCTGCGATACACGTATTTCTAGTTATCAACTTACCTTTACTGAATCTAATCGACTAATTGTTTCAGTGATCTGTGCCTGGTTATCCATAAAAGCAATTTCACAAAATAGTCGAAAATGAAGCAGAACAACTGAAACACAAGCACAGGTAACCCAGGCTCTGTGATAGTACCACAGTACGGTTCCAGTAAAATTACAGTGTTTGTATGGGGTAAAAATATCATCCTAAAATTTCTAGGAAATACTAAATAAAGATCAATGAAACTTACTCTGCAGTTAATTGTTGTTGTCCTTATTGCTCCAACGAAGTCTCGTGATAATTTGCAGTAATTTGTTCAAATTCACTCTATCTACAATAATAATATACAAGGTAGGAAACACGAGGTGCCATTTTCGCCGACATGCTCTCATTCAACACAACTTTTTCCACGAAATTCGAACTCCAACGGAAAATAAACATGCCAGGATCGTAGAAATAGGATAGCAGCAGATAGAGAAACCAATGAAGCTTTCCCAGATAGAGAAACGAATCCCACAGACTTGGACAAACTCGAAGAATATAATCCAAACACACCGAGAATACGCTCGCCGAAGCAGTCGGGCCAGATCAACGCGCGGCCAAGAAAATGAGGCCTGGGCACTGTACAAAAAAATTCCATCCCGGGAGTCCTGGGGTGACCTTTCTAGGGACCGATACATTATTTGCCCAAAGCCACCCTCCCCTGCTGGAAAAATACTTGATAGAAGGCAATTGTTCTTCCTAGCCAATCACTATGGCCTGTTATAAAGAGATTATTTTCCTCTCGAACTATATCCAGCTCCTGGCGCTGGTCCTCAGAAAGTTTATCAAACATCAATAGGGCAAGGTTATAAGGGCAAAGGAAAGAACAACGAAGGACGATTTACAAAACTTAAAACGAGCAAAAGATATAAGTGAATTTTGGCTCTTACCGAGGCATTTGTACAACAGGACCAAATTCAAAGAGAGGTGTATCACGATGATTCACATATTTAACCGATAGAGCGTTCACTTGTATTGACAAGAAGTCGGCGTGTTACTGCTGCATTAATCGCTAAATATGTTAATCGCTCTAGTTCTTTGTTTACTAGTGCACGGGCCTTTCACATTCATCTCAGTTATCGCAATTCATATTCTGTCGCAATTTTCTGTATAATTTTTGACATTAGTTTGTAAGCTTCACCGTTTATTTACGATAGTTTCGCTCGAGAGTTCACAGCAACAGTATCTCAGTCATCATCTACCTTTTGTTCAACCTTGTTTTTAGCCCGCCTTATAAGCATTTCGCGTTGTTATTTCATTAGTTTCATTACTGTTATTTGCGTTCCTTAGTAAAAGAAATGGGACGCCTTGTAACTCCGCAGACTCTCCTGATTATATTACTTTTTTTTTAGCCATTTAAATTCAGGCGCGTGTGCGGGGTTTGCTCTGGCAAATGGTGATTGGCTAGGAAGAACAATTGCCTTCTATCAAGTATTTTTCCAGCAGGGGAGGGTGGCTTTGGGCAAATGATGTATCGGTCCCTAGAAAGGTCACCCCAGGACTCCCGGGATGGAATTTTTTTGTACAGTGCCCAGGCCTCATTTTCTTGGCCGCGCGTTGATCTGGCCCGGCTGCTTCGGCGAGCGTATTCTCGGTGTGTTTGGATTATATTCTTCGAGTTTGTCCAAGTCTGTGGGATTCGTTTCTCTATCTGGGAAAGCTTCATTGGTTTCTCCATCTGCTGCTATCCTATTTCTACGATCCTGGCATGTTTATTTTCCGTTGGAGTTCGAATTTCGTGGAAAAAGTTGTGTTGAATGAGAGCATGTCGGCGAAAATGGCACCTCGTGTTTCCTACCTTGTATATTATTATTGTAGATAGAGTGAATTTGAACAAATTACTGCAAATTATCACGAAACTTCGTTGGAGCAATAAGGACAACAACTATTAACTGCAGAGTAAGTTTCATTGATCTTTATTTAGTATTTCCTAGAAATTTCAGGATGATATTTTTACCCCGTACAAACACTGTAATTTTACTGGAACCGTACTGTGGTACTATCACAGAGCCTGGGTTACCTGTGACACAAGCTGCACACAGAATGAAGCGAGCGCGCGGGGGAGACTAATATATAGATTTAGCCAGGGCTAAAAGCGAAGCTCTCGATAATATTTATAGTTTGCTCAAACAAAATATAAAATCGTGTAATGCTAAGCGGCGAGGGCATGCAACGCTGGAAAACGGTAAAAAACAACAATAGGTCTAATTAGCAAAAGCAACTTTGCATGTGCAGCACACTTTTTTTTTACATTTCTTTGCCGTTGTTTTGCACGACTACAACGCGAAACTTCCAGAAACTTCTTAGTTACACGTTTTATTGAGGTAATGTCGTACGTGTTCCCGTTCACTTCTTTTCACTGCCTCTCATTTTCACCTTGCAATGGTGGCCGCTAGCATTTCTGATTTTGTCACCGCTACAAAATTTTCACGTTGTTCTTCCAACAAAAAAAAAATGTCTCCTTCGGTTTTTTATCTCTCGCTCTAATTGCCTGTCACCCGTTTTCTCGTTGAACTTCGCTGGCCTGCCTCCCACTTTCTCTTTTTCTCCCTCTTTCTCTTGCTCTTTATTCCAAATTGGTGGACATGACAATTTATCTAAGCTTAATACTTTAGACAACACGGATACAGAAACAATTTTCGCTTTCCGTTTTCGTCTTTATAGGAGGTTTTCATCTAATCTCAGGAGACACAAATAACAATGGTGAAATGAACAAATGCTGGTGAACAAACAAAACGAGCTAATGAGCGTCCTTTTGTTTACTGTCCACCAGCATGGCGGCGATGACGTAACGTGAAAACCACCTATTGACTCTTGTTGTCTCTGCTTCCTTGTGCCGTGTTTTGATGTAATAATGATCGCCCTTTTCCAGAGAAATATACAGTGAAAGACCATATTTCTAATTCTAAACTAGAAAAAGGCAATAATTATTACATCCAAACACGGCACAAGGATCTTTTTTGCCCATTACAATCTTATTCTAAGAAAACTTTAAGAAAAATGTCCAGAAAAGCGCTCGAAAATACAAACGAAATGTGCTCATGCCCCCTAGGCATCCTATAATACTCCTTAAATCGAATTAATTCAATATGGCCGCCGTATCGGTAAAAAGGTCCATTTTCGTTTCGCTTTGTAATAACATTCCGGCGGGCACGGCGAAACAAAAACAGAGCCTGATACAAACCTTCTACGAAACGTCTTCCGCCCACTATTTTGATTGATTGACATTTTCCGAATCAGCCAACCAAAATTACTTTCGTTGCTTGTTTTTCTAGTATGCAAATTTTTCATGCGTTGGAAAAATGCAGACTGGGTGACTTAAAAAATAGCTTTTATCTATTGATTTTTTCGGCTAAAATGAAAACAGTCAGCACAATCACATTTAACCTCTTGAAAGATTAAAGGAAATCTCAAAGGTTATTTCTGTTGCCGTAGAAGATAAAAAGTTTTCGAAAAGACGGCGACACGATGTTCTACTAGTTTTATTATTTTGGCTAGGCGCGCTCGAATTTAAAATACTGAAATTTCTATTTTTCTGTTGGCTTAATATTTTCATGAATCAAAAATATGATTTTTTTGAATTTCCATGGCACATATTAAGGCATATTTTCCTACCATAAGACCATAAAACAATAAAAAAGACAGCAAAATCGATCCTTCTCTTCGCCGACGGCGGATCGTTCACGAAAACAACCACGCGAGGAATAAGCGCTTTCAACTTCCGGCGTTTCCGACAGCCAATCAGATCTTGCGGCATTGTTCCAACAGCCAATCAGCGTTACGGCCAAAATCTGGCTGTATCGAGCACAAACCTGAGAGAGTTTGTATCAGGCCCAATTTTAGCGGTACCCGTTAGAGATAATGTATGAGAACCGCTAAAATCGGGCCTGATCTCAGTTTATGATCTGACTGGAAAGTGTGACTAAAAAAGTGACCGGAAATGCTCAACCTGGCCATGCGTAGACGTTTTGCCGCGGTGTTTGTCAAGCCAGTTGTTTAATTTGCGCGCGCCGTCGTCAACTGAAGTTCCCGTTCTGTTGCTAAATCCGGCAGCACTAAAACACAGAATCCGGAATCCGGAAACGGAAACGGAATCACGGAAACGGAAACGTAATACGCAATCCGTGAAAGAAGGTTCCAAGCGATCGATTTGAAAAAAAAATGTTAGCAACGACAAAATAATAAATAAACAGATAAGAAAAAGACATAAATGAATAAATTAGGTGAGCAGAGGAGACTGCTAGTACTGCTGTATCAAGGGAGTCGATTCCGGTGAAAAGACTCTTGATACCACTTCTGGCAATGGATGCAAATTCTCATGGGACAGCAAAGCAAGGACAAAAACGTCACTGACAAAAGCTAGTTCCTTAAGAAAAAGGTAAGTTACATGGACACAGACTTTGTTTAAATCGACAGAGGCGTCGTTTATATAACTGAAGGGCGTCGCCGTCAAGTTTTTCCTGAGTGTTTTTTCTGGGTTGTCTTCAACAGTGTTCAGTGTTATTTATCAAGACAACTTACTCAAGAGAACCATGGCATTGTGGAGTCCAAAGAGAAGAGAGAATTGTGCATACATTTGCTTCATTCCGCAACTGATTACATCAAAATAATGCTCCGTGTTTAATAAGCCTCTTCAACAAAAATACGGACGTCAACGTAAACTCAATTACCGGTACGCCAGTATTCCATCAGTATTCAGCTTGGCGAAAAAAGTTGAACTTATCGCTAAAACACCGGAATTGTGGTCACATCAAGGGTCGGTCGTGGCGGAGTATTCAGTTTGGGGACAATCACGTGGTAACCCATAAACTCGTGAAAAGAAATTACTCGTAAATTTACTTTCATCGGCCTTGCAGTGCAAGGCACCACACTACGGAAAATCTTATCAAGGCACAATAACAAGAATATATTTAAGGGAACTGCCAAGAAAACTAAAACAAATTATCTTTGGATTGTACTAAATTATGCAATGTGAAATTGTTTAATTTTCTATCATTGATATTTGATTCCGTATTCCGTGTCCGTTTCTGTTTCCGTTTCCATGATTCCGTTTCCGTTTCCGGATTCCCGATTCCCGCTTCCCGATTCTCGATTCTACGCTTTAGTGCTGTCGTGCTAACGTTCCTACATGACTTCACAACCCGGAAATTTTTCTTCAGTCCTCTCACGGTTTTGAGGGCAAAACATGGCGGACGGGTCTATGGTCTTCTTGCTGCTATCTTTTCTGGCTGTCAGTGTATCTAGTCTGGAAGTATGTACAAAGTTGGACGACTGCTCCTGTAAAAGGAGTAATGGAAAAATAATCAGCTTAAGGAACATCGATGGCAAGTCTGGTCCCAAGTAAGGAGTCTTTAACTTTAAACTGCGAAGTTTGCACTTGTTGAAGCTCGCATTGTACTTCTCTGGATGCCAGAGGTCTTTCGCAAAGCAGCGGCGAGAAGCGTACAAGAGCTGAATCGATCAATCCGTTGCCCCCAAAAAGGAAAAAAAAACTCTGGCAACCAGGGTAAAGCTACCTTTGTATCGACGTTGCAAGCTTCTTGTCGCAGAAGGAGAATGTGGGTGCGAAACCTTTGGCAAATAAGAACCACCGATACATTTTTTTTCAGTATCACATACAATGACCCCAATTTATGTTTCCATGTTTCTTTACTTTTTAATTTGATCTTATCATGATTATTTTATACAATTCTCATGAGCTCAAGCTTAAGCCTTGTATAGGAAGAAATAATTGTATGAGCTACCGTACGGAAATCGCCTGATGTCTTGTTACACTTTCAGTTCCCCCTTACATGACGGCCATGGAATTTTCTGAGGGGGGGCTTTAAAAGCTATTTAAGAAAACGATAGCTGCATGAACAGCATTTGAATAACCTGCAACCTCTTCTTTTGGAGATGTTTTGGCATAGAGCCCAACATTATTTTCTGTATTGATTAATTATTGCAACCCAAATCATGATGGTCACATCTGTTTCTCAGTGTAAGATTCTCACTAAGTGGCTTTTGAGTAATTTTAGACCATTCGATTAACAGCTTCTTGGGTTAATAGAAACTGTTTAAGACTCAATGTTAAACCATTTTTAATGTTGGCAAATATTGTCATAACGGTACTCCACTCCAAAGTTTCTTTTATGTTATCATTAATTCATCACCTTTTTGTGCTTATAGTTCCACTCTTTTTTAAGACTTACTTTTCCCACTGGCCTTGCTGCCTTGAGATAGTGTACCATTCAGACTATCCCCATGTCTTTGTATATTGAAACTTTAGGGTGCAGAGGATCAGCATGAACTAGCCCAAAAGTCATTTTGACTGCTAAGCCTCCACCCCCCCCCCCCCCCAAAAAAAAAAAAATTGATGAAGCACTACACGCAACCACTACCAGCCCACTTTTGAAGGGTTGGACAAGCAACTTAAAGATATGAGAGTTTGGCGCAGTCATCAGGAGCCAATTTAATAAAACTCTTACAAGTGTAACGTTTACAACTGTGCCCATTGTTCTAGAGTCGTAAGACAGTAGCTACGCTAATTTTGTAAATTTATTACAGGGCTTGAAATAATGGGCAGTCAACGGACAATGTCCGGACTGATTGGAGAGTTGACTGCAGTCAACTTTTCGTCTTGCCGGGCATGCACATTGTATTGAAAAAATAAAAATTAACAAATTTCCACGCTGTTCAGTGGTTTCAGTTGTTATCAGTATGTAGCAAGTCGCTGTGTATTGTGGAACATTGATCTGAAATCCTGGGTGAAATGCAACTAGAACCATTGTTTACAATTCATACATTGAAACAGACATTGGGATTCACACACTTCCAGTCACAAAATTGAAAATATTTTCACTTTTGTTAGTTAATTTTCTCCATGAATACAAATTTTCTTCCCTTGTAATGAGGAGTAACATGGATTACTGGCGGAGTTATAAGATCAAGATCTCACACCTCGATACATACTCCAGAAATCATAATATTTGGAGGCACCGGACAAATTTAATGTGTACAATAATTTATTTTTATTGTTGGCAATAAGTGCTTTGAAGTACTATAAGCTTTAAGCAAAGACTTTTTTGGAAATATATAACATCAGTTTTGATTCATTGGCCGCTGTTTTAAGAGTTATTTATGTTATCAATTTGTCCACCCAGAAATGATACGTGACCAAGCTAAAATGAATTTGTCTGGACCTCATGTCCAGAGACTCTCCAGAAATTATTTCAAGCCTTGTTATTACACTTGGAATAGTTTTATTAAGTTGACCCCAGAACCAGTCTATCTTAGCAAAAAGGATGCAATGATATGTGCTTCTGATACAAAGCTTTTGGAACCTTTGCGCCAGATAGACTAATCCGGGATTTAACTTTCTCGTGATTTTTGCACCTGCAATTTCTTGCGTCCCTGCATTTAAAATCTTGAATTTTTAAGCGCTAGTAACTTAGCAAGTGACAATTTTCACCCTGATGAAGGTAGCAGTGCTGGAATCCTGGGCTTTGGGATGCAAGATAGTGCTCAAAGAACTGACGATTGAAATCCAGAATCCAAGATCCGCTGACAAAGAATCCACAATCCAGTACAGTCAAACCCCACGTTTACTGATACCCACTAAAGATGGACACCTCATTATTATGGACAGTTTGCTTTGTTCTTGGGGAAAGAAAGCCCGTGTTTTTTCTCTGAATTGAAACCCCTTAATACAGACACCTGGTTAATACAGACACCTTCTTTGTTCCCCTCAGTGTCCGTATTAATGAGGGTTTGATTTTACCGGCCTGGAATCCAGAATCTTACGATGTCTTGGATCACGTTACATGGGGCCAAACGGTAGCTGTGCCTTAAAAAAAGAGAAACTTCTGTTTCAAATGGCAATACCCTGTTAATTCGCAAAATTTTGTATAAAATGTGTTATTTTTTTGCCAGGTAGAACTTACAAAGAGGTGTAATATATCTTAATTTGCTGTTTCATGTTGCTGTTGTTGTTTTTTTTTTTCTTCTTTAGATTTACCGGAATAAAACAAAAATCTAAAGCATTTACCTTCAGCTGGAATCCATGTACTAAGTTTTCGATTCCCAGTCACTGCAATGATGTCTTGGTGAGTTTGTGCTACTGCTATTATGCTTTAATGTGAACTGTATTTTTATTGTGTGTGCTAAATTGAAAGAAACCCTCTAAAATTCAATTTTTAGAGTTTTCTTACTTCTCATCAGCCATCACAATAAATTTCACTTCATCCAAGTACAGTGTGAAGTGATTTTTTTCTAGGCGCATTCGTAGGCCTCTTTTATATAGTGAAACATTGCCTCAGGTGGAAGGGTCGACCACCTACCTAAGCTACCCAGGGCAAGCTAACATTCCATACATTTCCTTACAAAATGTGGTAATCTATTTACAATTTAGACATAAATAGTTGCCTCGGCTAGAAGTAAGTCACTGTTCTGTAATGGTAGGGTTATCTTCCTTACCGGGCTAACTTTTCTCCACATATAAACACTTAATTTGGCTCACCTAACTGCGGCGTCAATTCAGTCAAGGCGAGCCGAAGCATGTGCGAGTGCTGCATTGGCTTGAGCCAAGGGGTCAACTTTTTTCTTATGTAAAATGTAAACACTAGCTAAAGTTACTCAGGTAGAGGGGTCATCTTTTTCTCATATATAACCGTTCGCTCAAGGTGACTCAAGGTGACTCAAAACAGGCCTTGTTACTTTTATTCACTTAATTTTGCACTGTTTTATTATGCTTACAACCTGATATATAAAATTATGGTAAATGAACTGAGTGGAGTGCAATTTGTATACTGAAATCATACATGTGATTTCAAAATCACAAGTATGATTTCAAACCAAAATTGCACAACACGAAGTTCAATTACCACTTTATTACAGCCATTTTGAAATCGCAGCGTTCAGTCAGTACTAATAATATATTTGACCAAGTAGCCGGTTTGTTGAAAAGTGGGAGCAAAATTAAAAAGGATTTTACATCTACAGTGTGATTCGTGAATAAATTACACTGCTAAGAGCCAATCAGATAATTGCAGGGATCACCAGTGATTTCAAAATAGGTATAGTACTTAATTTCAATAACCCTTCTCTGCATAACTCATTTGAAGCCAAGTAAAATACAATTGAACCTCTCCACAAAGGCCACCTTGGGGACAAAAGAAAGTGGCCATTGTGGAGAGGTGGCCATTATATGGGGAGGTAGTTGTGTTACATGACAATTTTTTGAGGGAGCACAACATGTTTTTTGTGCTAAGTTCATGCTTCCTGTCTCCCATAATCACAGGTAATCCAATCACTATTTAACGTATAGAGATAAGATACACCAAAATCTTCAATTATGACTTGAATCACAATGTTAACTGACACAATGAGCAAGGTTTGCAACATTCGCTATTGTATACAATTTTTGCTCACTGCAGCAGTAAAAATGAAGTAAAATCAAAGTACCATTGCCGCAATTGGTCATAAACATGCCAATTCGTGACCTTTCTTGACTATTTCATCAGTCACTGAAAAAATCTGGCCGTTGTCGAGAGGTTGTTTTGGCAGTTGGGGACATGCGTTAGTGCCGTTGCCGTTTTAGAAAGGTGGCTGTTGTCAGTGGAAGGGTTTAAATAAGGTAAATGTGTGGACTGTCCTCCCTGACAAAATAAAGTGGTCGTTGTTGAGAGGTGACCATTATGGAGAGGTGGCCATTGTGAAGAGGTGACCATTGTAGAGAGATGACCATTGTAGAGAGGTGGCCATTGTAGAGAGGTGACCGTTGTGGAGAGGTGGCCGTTGTGGAAAGGTGGCCCTTGTGGAGAGGTGGCCGTTGTGGAGAGGTGACCGTTGTGGAGAGGTGGCTGTTGTGGAGAGGTGGCCGTTGTGGAGAGGTGACCATTGTGGAGAGGTGGACGTTGTGGAGAGGTGGCCGTTGTAGAGAGGTGACCATTGTGGAGAGGGGACCATTGTGGAGAGGGGACCATTGTGGAGAGCTGGCCGTTGTAGAGAGGTGACCGTTGTGGAGAGGTGGCTGTTGTAGAGGGGTGGCCGTTGTGGAGAGGTGGCTGTTGTGGAGGGGTGGCCGTTGTGGAGGGGTGGCCGTTGTGGAGAGGTGGCCGTTGTGGAGAGGTGGCCGTTGTAGAGAGGTGACCGTTGTGGAGAGGGGGCCATTGTGGAGAGGGGGCCGTTGTGGAGAGGTGGCCGTTGTAGAGAGGTGACCGTTGTGGAGAGGTGGCCATTGTGGAGAGGTGACTGTTGTGGAGAGGTGGCCGTTGTAGAGAGGTGGCCGTTGTGGAGAGGTGACTGTTGTAGAGAGGTGGCCGTTGTGGAGAGGGGAGCATTGTGGAGAGGGGACCATTGTGGAGAGGTGGCTCCTGTAAAGAGGTGGTCGTTGTGGAGAGGTGACCATTGTAGAGAGGTGGCTGTTGTGGAGAGGTGGCCGTTGTAGAGAGGTGACTGTTGTGGAGAGGTGGCCGTTGTAGAGAGGTGGCTGTTGTGGAGAGGTGGCCGTTGTGGAGAGGTGACTGTTGTAGAGAGGTGGCCGTTGTGGAGAGGTGGCCGTTGTGGAGAGGTGGCCGTTGTGGAGAGGTGGCCGTTGTGGAGAGGTGGCCGTTGTAGAGAGGTGGCCGTTGTAGAGAGGTGGCCGTTGTAGAGAGGTGGCCGTTGTAGAGAGGTGGCCGTTGTAAAGAGGTGGCCGTTGTAAAGAGGTGGCCGTTGTAGAGAGGTGGCCGTTGTAGAGAGGTGGCCGTTGTGGAGAGGTGGCCGTTGTGGAGAGGTGGCCGTTGTAAAGAGGTGGCCGTTGTAAAGAGGTGGCCGTTGTAGAGAGGTGGCCGTTGTGGAGAGGTGGCCGTTGTAGAGAGGTGGCCGTTGTAGAGAGGTGGCCGTTGTAAAGAGGTGGCCGTTGTAGAGAGGTGGCCGTTGTAGAGAGGTGGCCGTTGTAGAGAGGTGGCCGTTGTAGAGAGGTGGCCGTTGTGGAGAGGTGGCCGTTGTGGAGAGGGGGCCATTGTGGAGAGGTGGCCGTTGTGGAGAGGTGGCCGTTGTAAAGAGATGGCCGTTGTAAAGAGGTGGCCGTTGTAGAGAGGTGGCCGTTGTAGAGAGGTGACTGTTGTGGAGAGGTGGCTGTTGTAAAGAGGTGGCCGTTGTGGAGAGGTGGCCGTTGTAGAGAGGTGACTGTTGTGGAGAGGTGACCGTTGTAGAGAGGTGACTGTTGTGGAGAGGTGGCCGTTGTAGAGAGGTGACTGTTGTGGAGAGGTGGCCGTTGTAGAGAGGTGACTGTTGTGGAGAGGTGGCCGTTGTAGAGAGGTGACTGTTGTAGAGAGGTGGCCGTTGTGGAGAGGGGACCATTGTGGAGAGGTGGCTGTTGTAAAGAGGTGGCCGTTGTGGAGAGGTGACCATTGTAGAGAGGTGGCTGTTGTGGAGAGGTGGCCGTTGTGAAGAGGTGACCGTTGTGGAGAGGTGACCGTTATTAAAGGTTCCACTGTAGTTTGAAATTGACGTGAAAAAAGAAAGGTCTATTTCAGCACGTAGACAACTGACAATGAATTGTCCGCATTAGCGAGGTGAAATTTTCCGTTTTGATTGAAATTAAACAATTGCAAGTGCCGGTGTCCGCATTAACGGGTGTCCTTATTAAGCCGGTTGAATTTAGAGAAAATGGAAGGGTTTTCTTTCCCCAGGGACAAAGCAGGTCAGCATAATTAAAGCGTTTGTCTATAAAGCGGGGTTTGACTGTAGAGTTTTGATTGACTGCTGTAACACTTAAGTTTATCATCGAGTCCTGATATTATGAGAAAGCAAAATTTGAGTCGAGGCTCCTTTAACAGTACACAATACGACCATATCAGACAACTGAAGTTGGAAATTTCTGCTTATATATTTTGGTTTTTTTATCCTTGTATAGCTATGTCAACGTGGGAGTGGCGACCTGGATTATCCTGTGGCAAAAACAGCAGATTCCTTCACAATAATAGAGGGTAATATTGTTCTGGTTTATGAAGAAGTCACTGGTTTCGACAACAAACAAAGGTAAAACACAGAAAACTTGTACACACGAAGAAGTGCAAAATAACATGGTGGTGAAATGTCGTTGTAAATAAAGGATATCATAGTAATCTTCATGCTTCATGTTCCTTACATTAAAAGTCAGTTATTGATCTTGGCAGAGTTTTGCCGTGGGAGCTTAAGGAACGACGATGGCGAAGTCAACAACTTCGATGCAGTCGTTTAGAATTCAACTCTACAAAAAAAATTGTTAACATTTGACGAATTGAACGAGGTACAACAAGCGCGATACAGTTTGAAGCAGCGCGACTTCACTTTTTAAGTGATTTTTTCGTAGCCGTCGCCTTCGTTGTTGCTTAAGCTCCCTTTTAAGATGCAACGACGGCGACGACAACGAGAACGTCAAGGAAGCAATAGGTTGAATAGGCAAAACAAAAACTTTGCACGTACGTCACGCTTTTTTGTACATTTCTTTGCCGTCACTGCACGACTAACAAGCGACGGGTAAATTTTCTCAAATTCGGCTCAAAAAGAGTTCGCTTGCATTTGATAAAGTAAATGAGTTGGAGTAATCGCGATAGAGATTGGCCGTATTCACACTTGAGACGGATTATCCACTGGATAATTCGCGTCAGACAGATAATACGTCTTACTTTGAAAATGGAACGGTCTTAATTTTGGAGGGATAATCTGCCTGATTTTACCCACATGTGTTTCCCTCAATTTTGACGGATTTTGATTTTAAGTGACGTTTTCGTCCCCCGCGTCGCCGGCGAAGGATCTTAAGCTCTCTATTGTTTTAAAGCTCTCTAACAGGGTATATAAATGGCACGCGCCAAAGAGATTCAGGAGTTTACAAATATTTCTAATTAACATTGAGTGCTCATTAGGGTTACATGTGTTACTTTTCTTGTTACAAAGGAAAGGAGTGATTACCTTGAAATGCGATGAGAGCAAATATCCTGGTAATTTTTCAGAGTTTATTGAGACTGGCTCTTCGTCCTCCTTCCAGTATGTAAGTACATTATGGCAAACTTAGTTTGACCTTAGGACAACAGACCGATTTAGAAATACTAAAGTTGATTTTTGGTTCCAATGTGTGGCCATCAAAATCATGTACTGTAGTATTTATCCCTGAACCTCAAGGTGGTTTTTACCCCAAGCCTCGGAGCCAAGTTTGAGTTTTGATTTATCGCGATAAACTGATTGGTCTATTACACGGTGACATCATTTGTCGACTTACTAGTGGGTGCGAACGTCAACGGGCTGGGAAGTTGGGGGAGGGGGCAGATTTTTACAAGAAAACCGTTTACCAGGTATACATGTACTTTTTTCCGATCCATGCCTATAAGTAACGCGTGAAATGCGAATCCTAAACATCCTATAAATATTGTGAAAGGTTTGAACCCAGGAGTCATTTCAAAAGTAGGTTTAGTTTGATCGTCCGGGTGAACGTAGTCCTGAATAGGACTGTTGTTGTTGACAGTGACTGACGTTTCGACAACCTGTGCGGTAGTCATCTTCAAAGTCAAAGTGAATTGTATCACGTCAGTTGAGAGTATTATACTCTGGTTATTTATCTTACCAATAAAAAATAAAATTAACTGCGATAAAAGATATTGGGAACTTCACGCATCGACGACGGAAGGTTTTACTGACGGCATTCCCGACCGAAAGGGACTGGAACGATATCCTCAGTCTCTCGACTGTCCAGTTACGTTACTCATCTAGATGAATTCTAGGACGGCGCTCCTGATTTTGGCGCGAAATGCAGAAAACGTTTTCTCGGCGACGCGGGCGAAAGCAATTTAGACTTTTACTATTTATCTGTGCAACTTTTAGTTCTAAAACCGGGATTCCTGACTAGTGAGTGCTTTATACGGTATGCATTCTTTTCTTAAAGAAAAGTCGGAGCTATGTTGCTTTTTGCTCACAGTGAAAATTTGATCAATGACGAAGAATTTTTTGCGGTTGTATGATTTGAACAAGTCAAGCCAGAATTCTCGTCCATGTAGCCTCATATTAAAGAACCATCTAATATGCAACAGCTCACAAATTTTTGGTAACACTTTCTTTCTTGAATCAACGGAAACTAGTGGAAACAAAACTACGTCCGTTTCCTGAGTGTAAAATAGTTTAACTTTCAAGATGCGCGTTTCGATTTGTCAAAAACACCGGTCAACTTGAAGTTGAAAGTCCGCGTTAAACATATCAGGTTGGAAACTGTGATGAATGACCTGAAGTTATGTCTATGGAGCGGTAAATGAAGCGAAGGAAATTTATTTTCTAAGCAATACAACCCACGTCTACTCACGGCGACAAGTCGACTTCAAAACAGGCCAACAAAAGTCGTGGACTGGAGCACGACGGCTTTTATACGTAAATGCCTTCACGATTGCGCATGCTCGTGACGTAATTTCAAAGCGAACGCCGTCGCGAGTCTTAGCTTCCCGTCGTTACTGCGTAAAGTCCCTATTAGCTACAACATTATTACAACGCTATTAACTAAATATTAATTGCTATCGTTAACTGTTTCACAGGCGGCGACGTTTACTTCCAAATGTGCGTGTGATGATGGCTGCCCTAATGTACCCGCTGGTGGTAAAGGATCGCAACGACTGAGCACGGGTAGCATCTTACTTATAGTGTACGTCAGAAACATATTGGCCGTATTCACACTAGAGACGGATTATCCGTGTGAAACGGGTAATCCGTTGGGTGATTCGCGTCAGACAGATAATCCATCTTAGTTTGAAAATGGAACGGTCTTTAATAATTTTAGATGGACAATCCGCATGACTTTATCCATCTGTTTTTCCGTCAATTTTGACGGATTTCGAGAGGGGATCATCACAAAACCAGAACGTTTCTTGACTTTTCACAAACACAAAATGCCTCTATTAATTCCTTGGGCTTTTTCACAGGCCAAAAAAGCAGATTTACCTACCCTTTCTTACACTTTAACCGGTGAAATCCCTACCCTTTCATATACTATGCAGACACCTGGAAAAAGGTCCCGTTTCGGGCGGAGCCTCCCTGTATGGGCCATTATAGGGAGTACCCCCCGAGACGACAACAAAGAGCGGATAGCGTGTACTGAGGGAGGGTCTTGTTCGGGAACACCGGATGAGATCCAGCCCTCTTCCGTTTGTTATAACGCGTTAAAAATGACCTTTTTTAATCTTAACCAGGCTTGGTGTTATCCAAGCAGGCTTACTTTTTGTTAATATATTCAAGACAGTATGAGACTTCATCGTTGGTCAGCGACTCTGTCACGCTCTGTATCCAGCTAACATGTTGAAAAACGGTTCATATTAATTTTCTTTTTTTTTCTTTCTTTTCTTTAAAACGCTGCGTTACGCAATATTAGCAGATGTATTAACTTTTAACATGCGCTCACATATTGAGTTTGGGACTTTTGTGGAGGAGCCTTAAAATTTTGAGACCTTTTAGCAGTGATCTCCAAATGTAAGAAGTGCATACAATTGAGTCATCACTGATGGGTTGAAAGATGCTGCGTGAGCAATCAGTGGCACGCTGCCATACGCCAAACAAATTGCCTCTAGCGACGTTTTGTAAGAGAGAGAACTGATACAAATTTTGACTTGTATAAGGCCCAGAGAAAAAAATGTACATCACTTCGACGAAAAGCGATAAAGAGGCAGATCGGGACGATCCCGCAACCCGGCAGATTTTTGGAGAACGTATCGACCATTTTTTCACTCTAGGAGCGCTCACCAAGCGAACGACATTATCCTTAAAGAAGACGGTACCTTTATCAACGACAAGAAAGTTCTTGCAGAGCTCTTTAATGGCTATTTCGTTAACATTTTGGGAGATGCTGGTGAAACAGCTATAAAAATGGATTATGCTGCTGATTTTATGGAACATCCTAGTATTGGAGCAATAAAGCACTACAGGATTGAGAAAGAAACTTTTAGATTTGAGCCGGTAAACTCCCCTAAGGTGAAACAGCTACTATTTCCAAAGCTACTACTTCCAAAGTTACCTCAGCGGAAGGTATCAAAAGGTATGTGTTGAAGGTAAACTATCTGAACCGCTCGGTATTCACTCCGGTATACCGCAGGGAAGTATTCTTGGTCCTGCTCTTTTTCTGCTCTTCATAAATGATCTGCCTCTAGTACTGAAGAATAATATTGGCATTTATGCTGATGACTCGATCCTCAATGCATCTGCAACTACCTTAGCTGAAGTCGAGGAGAAAATTAGACCTGACATTGACGCAGTATCGATGTGGGCAAAGGAAAATAAAATGAAAATGCATCCAGCAAAGACAAAGTACAGTATAATTTCGACAAGACAAAAAATTGCAAATTCAGCAAAACAATCTCTTGACCTTTCAGTTGACGGCATGCATCTCACTAAGGTTGAGTCAGAACGTGTCTTAGGAGTATATATTGATAGTCATCTCACCTGGAACGAACACACTGACACACTGCGCCGAAAACTACTTCAAAGAATTGCAATTTTAGCAAGAGCTCGGAAATATATACCAACCAAATATCGATTGCTTCTCTACAATGCAAGTATCAAACCGCTCTTTACTTATCGCTGTACTGTTTGGAGCAACTGTAGCCAAACCAACTTAGAGGAACTGTTTAAACTTCAAAAACGCTGCGCTCGATTATTTTTGGATAGTCCTCGGGATGCACGATCGTATGATAATTTTTAAAAGCTTAAGTGGCTACCAGTTGATCAACTATTCAAGCTCAATAAAGTCAGCCTTTGAGAGAAAGTTATTGATGGTAGGGCACCGAAATACTTAATTACAACCTTGGACTCACTTCCGTTTAAACACAAGTACTCTAACAGAACAAAAAAGGTTATACCGCTTACCGAAACCCAGAACTGAATCAATGAGGAGAACATTCTTTTATTCCTTAACTAAACTAAATGCTCTTAGCTTAGAACCAACCACCTCCTTTAGCTTAATGAAGACAACTCTGACTAATAACGTCGCCTCAAACTATACGGTGGACAATTTTAAAGTTAAAAAGTTATTCTGAGTTTTAAAAATCTTTGCTTTTTTTAATATCGTTGTAGACTGGATTCCCTTTTTTACCAATGTATTCACTTCCGTTTTTAACATCTCTCAATTTTTTAAAGCTTTAGAATTTTTAAGAACCTTTTATTATAATCACTATTTGTAAATATGCTTTTCATCATGAAACTCCGGATTACATCCAACGCTCCGCTATTTGTGATAAAGCGTTAAAACATAGCCTTCTTTAATCTTAATCTCTTCCTGTGTTTTTTGGTGTGAACTCATCGATTTAGTCGGGGCTTTTTGGCTGTTATTGTGTGACCCCTGTCACTCTCCTCAAAACACAGCAATACATCAAAGGTAACTCTCCTTAATCTATTTTATAGAAAAAAAGGAAAGATTAAATGATACTTAGCATTCCCAGACCTCAGTTTTTTTATTTCTCATACAAAGTCTCAATGGTCGCTCGTGACGGGACAGCGACTCTCTTGTGAGAAAATTCCCATAACACACTCATAAAGTGAGCTTGGGACGCCTACAGTGTTTTACTCGTATGGACAGCTGCAATTGTGATCTTAGCTTATCGTTTAGCAAAGAAAAGGGGTCGACCTGTACCTATCCAAAGCGGCTCTCTGATTGGTTGGCTCGCGAGAACAACAGGATTTTTTTATGGAGAAGTTGTTATGCACGCATTAGTTACTATTTCCCATCAGGATCCGTGACTTTCTTCATAGTTTCCTACAGCCAAACAACTTTTTGCTCCCCCTTCCTCAGTTTATATTTTGTGTATGTGCGCATCTTCGAAGTCATCAGATTTGGTGTTGTGTGCCTTGATGTAAGATGTAAATTGATGTCAAAGAATCTTCCTTCAATAACAGCTATTAATGTCAGTGCTGTCAGTAACAGGAGACACGGGCTGTTCCGGTTGTACCGAGTGTACCCGGCTGTACAGAGTGTAAATTGTCTGTATATTGTGAAGCATTATATTTCAAGAGTAGTATATCGAGAAAGCAATAAGATAAGTTCGTCACAGTGATCAAGACGTTTACAGGTAACACGTTTTATCAGAGTCTTAACAATTTTAAAGGCGCGCTGATATATCAGAGGCGGATCCAGGATTTTTGTATCGTTTTGAAGCGTTTTGGGCTAGTTTTGCTAGTCTGTCTTAACCTTCATAATAAGATCTAGCGGCTAAAGTCAAAAACCTCGGCGGCGAGGCCCGGACTGTCTCGCGATCGATGTTAGACAGACAGGCTAGCAAAACCAGCCCAAAACGCTTTAAAACAACACAGGAACACAAAACAAGGCAAAAGTAAGTTCATTTTCTTTGCTACACGATAAGCTAAGATAACGCGATATAAAAAGCTATAAAAAGCTACGTTACGCAATATTAACAGATGTATTAATTTTAACATGCACGCACATGTTGAGTTTGGGTCGCCTGTGGAGGAGCCCTAAAACTTTGAGACGTTTCAGTGGTGATTTCCAAACGTAAGAAGTGCGTATGATTGAGTCATCACTGATGGGTTAAAAGATGCTGACCCTTAGCCTAACCTAGTGCGCCTAAGGTCTAAGCAAGTGGCATTGACTTGCATGATTATTTTTTTAAGTCTTACTTTTCTCCTTTGTTGCAGGTTTATTCCTTTGATTTTCGTCTATTTTATAGCTGGGATGTTATATAATAAATATCACAAGGGGACTAACACTTTCCCTGAAATGATTCCTAATCATTCTTTCTGGAGCGATTTCCCATTTTTGATCAAGGTGAGAACGGCAAGGGACCCTTTCCATAGAAAACGGTCGCATGGTGTAAAAACAATTCTTGCTGGACGGCAAACAACGCAGTGGAACCTTGAAAAGAAAGGATGTTACCTTTTTGAAAGACGTAATCTTTTTGTTTTTCTTGCCCCACTACGTCGTTTGCCACCCAGCAAGTGTTTTTGTCCCATGTGACTATTTTCTCTGCTTAGGGTCCATTTTCACACACAGTTACATTCATTCTGCTCCTGCAGTCACAATTTTGGTCACACACTGTAAGGCGTTGAAAATTGCACGATTGTTTATCATGTTTATTTGGGAAGTGAAATTTTCGCACTTCATAGAATTTACATTCACGCAGTTTTCGACACACAGTTGCTGGTGTAACGTAGCTCTACGAGCAGCTTACAGCGACCAGATTAACTACTTCGTACAAGAGAGGAGCCACCCAATGGCCTCCACTGTAATATAAAGCAACGTCACTAGGCCTTCAATATTTGAAGCTTAATGTCTTTGCTTCCCCACCTTACTGAGAAATTGGATTCTGAATATGACTTTTCTACCAGGTAGAATTTTTGAAAGCAGTTCCCAAAATATCCTGCTTTGTCAGTGTCTTGTAGCTAAATTATTTGTCGTAGGCGTAGGCAATTTGCGGGGCACTGTAAATCACATCAGCTATTTGACTACCTTTTTATTGACCTACGTGACGATTAAAGTACATATAGATAAGTATGTGTAATCAAATGGTGACGAGTGAAGTTAGGGAATAATTTCCCGCGCGGTTTGTCCAAAGGCTAAAGGCTCGGGAAATTATTAGGATTTGGACAAAACGCGCGTGAAATTATTCCCTAATTTCACGAGTATACCATTTGATTACCTATTAATATCATGGGTGACGAATTGCGTTAGCAATCTTGAATTTTTGACATGTTTATCCTGGATCGTATCGATCGAGAACTCCACTCTCTTAAATGTTTAGACCTTAAATTTGGCTTTTAGAGTTCAGAATTTCTCAGACTTTTTCGGCAAAATACCTGCTAGAATCCTTCTTGATGTTCTCTTGTGTGTACAGGTGTTCTAAAGCGTCTTTTTGTGCCCTGACATCTTCATTCACGGCATTTTAAAACTTCGTCGCCATCTTGACACTGAGACGTACAGAAGGGTTGCCATGGCAATTTTGTAATTTCACATGTGAAATTACAAATTAACGCTGAAATTTCGCGCCAAAATTAAGGAGTAATTCGTCACCTATGATATTAAGTACGTCATTTTAAAGCTCGAAGCCTTCTAACAGGTTATCCAGCTGGTACGTATAGTGAAAAGGGGGTTACATGGAAGCAAACTGCACACTAGCAGAGCATTTTCCGCAGCAAACAACTTTTCTCTCAACTGCGCATGAACGTTCCATTATCCTTTTGCAGTAATCTGCAGGTGACGGAATTAGCTTTAAGCTGATCGAAACGTCTGAAAAATTAATAATTTGAATGATAAATAACAATTATTCACAACAACAACAACGCCCAACCGTTTTATTTACCAAGTTAAAAAAAGTTTACAAACGAAATGGTTGGTTTTTGTTGTTGTTGTTGTTGTTGTTTTTGTTGTTGTTGAATAATTGATGATTATCATTCAACTTAGTAGTTTTTCAGAAGTTTTGATTGACTTAGAGATAATTATTTACTGAAGTGGAGGTGGTTAGTGGTGGGTATTTCCCGAGTGGTAAATATCCACCACTAAAGACTAAAAAGTCATCCGTCTGTTCGCTCCATCCTCCAACGGGCGGCAAGGTGATAGACACGCCTAATTTCCCAGCGTTATAATGTCGTCCCGTTCTTCCCGTGACGTCTCAGACTTATTTATGCAATTATTACGGTAATTCGGGAAGCCATTTCGCTCTTACCTTACCGGCGAGTTTGGCGTCGCTAGGAGGTGAATAGCACTGGATATCCCGAGTTTGAGTAGCCAATCAGTGCACGCCAAAAACTTTTTAGAAAATGACTAAGATAGTACGCGCGCTGTGATTGGCTGAGAGGTGTGCCTGCATGAGATTATGAAAACATGATTGTAACATAGAACGTCGAAATGTTTTGCTTTGGGCTCGTTGATCACGCAAGCACGCATTTCAAAAACGTTTTGAGTTGAAAACTGGACGAGTTTACTTTTAATTATTTACAATTGAAAAAAACGTTTCTTCGCCTCAATTGAATTCAAAAAAGAACGGTCCAGTTTTGTTATTTAAGACTTATATTTAGGCATTGTTAAAAGCCGTTTCATGTCGTCTGTTGCTTAGTATACGTACGGATGACAAGGATGGACATGGATTGAAACTTGAAAAAAAATGACCAACTCTTTCAAAAACCGAAAAAAAAAAATGTGTTAGTGCTTTACGACGAAATTTGTTTGTTATGTTCTTCACAACTCTACAGGAGCATTTTGTGTATGGTCAAAGGTACTAAGTAATGACGTCAGCACAGAATTGACGTAAAACAGCAATATTCTCGCGACATGGCACCTTTAAGTAGAAGGTAAACATTTCCATCATTTATCTTTCAGGATGGATGCGTCTTCACGTTTGAGGGTATTACTGGATGCTGCGTTAGTTTGTGTATGAGACTTAAAGGAGACTCCTATGCCAAAATATAATCACTTTGCACGGAGCAAATACGATGTTAGGACAAAAAAGTTGGACCAATTTGATAAAAAAATTACTGTAGTGGGTGTATAAATGCTTTTCGTGCTTCAGCGTGCGTGGCTATCATTGTGATATCCCCGATGAAAAGAGCAAAATTTTGATTGGGTGGCACCCAAGCTTCATATAAGTCGACGAACGTAAGAGGGATTTAGTCAAATTACAAATCAGTACGGTTAAGGTAGGAAACAAAATGCGACAGTGTTAACTCATACCAAGGACATGTCATAATTCATAAAGAACTCTTCAGCGGCTAATACTTAATATCTCGGTATGAAAAATGCAACCGCAATTCGTTAGAATTTACTACCCCTTCCCACCTCCTTCTGTTTTGTGCCTTTGCCGATGATACCCAAAGAAACCTTTGCCTTTATTAACTGGGCTTGCCGAATGCTGGCCCAGTTCATAAAATATCTTCGATGTTTTCTCCGGGGGGTTATTTCTACCAATTCGTAGTTGGGGTGTGCCGTCCTGATTCTTTAAAACGTGACCGTAGACCCTATTTCAGACCAATAACTATTAGGTAAATGTAAGGAAGTACTCCTCCGGGATTGTGGGGTGTGTTGCTTATTTCAGATCAATACCTACGAGGCAAATGTAAAGGAGTACTCCCCGGGGATTTTCGTTGTTATGGTGGTAAACACTATAAATAAGCACATTATAAACGAAGGCAGCCATTAAATGAAAATGTGTTTGAAGCTAGCGCACTGTGCCTTTTCATCGTCTCCTTCAAAAGATGTTACGATGAGTACCTTTTGCGGTTTTTCTTCACTTTTTGTTGAAGTTTGTGTGTCTTTTTCAAAAGATGGTAGGATGGGTCGCTTTCGAGATTTCTCTTCGCTATTTGTTGAAGCTTAAACCGTTTTAGAAAGGCTTTAAACGCAATATCAGACAAAAACAAAACTTAAATTTAATTTGCTTAACAACCAGAATTGAGAAATGTACTGCTTGTTAACATTGTTGTATGACCCGTTGAACGACAATAACTTTTGGAATTTCCGGTTAGGTCAAAGTAGTCTTGTTATACTGTAGCCTCCCACGCAGGCGTTTTTAGGGGAGCTCGTGTGGGGAGAGATGAAAGACGAACTCCCCTAAAAACGCCTGTATGGTAGGCTACTTATACTGTCACACTATATTTATTTTGGGGAGCACAGAGATTAGGGGAGGGGTGCGTGAAAAAAAAACGCTTATTGTTTCCTGCTTAGAATGCCTAACTCGCTTACTTTTATTCACAACGGTGGAATTTGAAAGGTTACCATACAGCCCCGACTTAAAAATGGTACTCATTTTTCCTGTTGCGAAAATCTTCCAAAAGGGTACAATGTTCAAATGAGTTTATGTTTAACTCTCACGTAGCCTACATGGCAGGCGTTAGAAAGAGAAGGGGAAGGGAGTTAGGGTTAGGGTTAGGGTTAGGGTTACCTCACCATTGTAACGAACTGCACTTGGCGAAAAATGGGTTACGAAATATACCTCTGAACGATCTAATGAAACTTAGTGATGTGCATGTAACGATGTTTTGAGACCTGGTTTGAGAGCAATTACAAAAACAGCGACAAAAACCGTCATATTATTTCTAGTAATATTTATTGATTACTTCAGATGGCATCCCAAACCTTAAAACCTTTAATCGTGTTTTGTGCAGTACAATATAGTCGCACGTCGTGTAACACCACTAAAGCCAGCTGCGACAGAAGCGATGAAACTATCACCTCTATGCACACAGTACAAGAGCAAAAGGATGCTTAAATTTGTCTCTATAGACTGTGCTGGCAAATCGGATACCTCTTCCAGGTTGCAGTTCGTTGGTAGCACGAATAAGCACCCCATAATTGGGTGCACCGCAACTCCATTGCAGTACTGCGCGTGTAATGTCAAACTCCACAAAGCCTTGGGGACGGAAGGGGAAGATTGTGACTGTCTGTCCCTGTGGCAGGGCTTCTGCATCGTTGTCATCCAACCCTAGGTACTCGGTTGACCACCTTTGCCGGTAGTCCCTCTTCGTGGAAGTTGCTTGGGCTTGGTTCCACGACTTTTTCACCCGGTGCACCTAAAACCCACGCATTATTAACAAGAAAAAAGGAATTTTAATCAACATACGATTCAATGCGTCTATAAATGGTCAAAATTGTAAGACACTACTCATGACAAATATGGAGACGCAAATGAAATGCATTTTGAAGAAATAGAACCAGAACTTATTTTAGCTATTCGGCGATACCAGAAACTCATAAGGGGTTGAAACGTGTAACTCGCGTTCAATGCTCGTGAATATTCACTTTTACCATATTTGGAAATCTTAGTGACAGATATCCATTTTCAGCAAAATGGCTGCCGCGCGATCACCATGCAGTTGTTTTAAGACAAGAGTTCTGCATTTCAGGGTTAAAAATACACCGTTAAAAGACAAAAAATGGAAAGAGAAAGTTCAAAAGAATGCTCAGCTTTCTTTTTGTGGGGGAAGGGAAGCTTTTCATCAAGAAATCGTCCTTCGAGGAATTCAACCTTGTTTTTTTACAACGGAGCGCATGGTCTGTTTTGAAATGCAACCAAGGCAGTGAAGTTTTTGCTGAATTTTGAGGTACATTTTGCACTCTATGGCCAAGACAATTACGTTTTTTAAAGGAAATTTATGTATTTGGAAATGTTTCATAGACGTTTCATTTTTCTCTTCGGCGCTAAAGAAAAATTACAAAATGTGCCCCGATTTGAGATGCATTTTGTGTTGAATTTTGCCACGTGCTCAGCCGATTTCACTTGCGTGAACGGATCCACGATCCAGATAGTGTTTTCCGAATTGCTTTAAACGATTAACTTTTTGGATTTTGAATAAAAATTTTCAAGAAACGGCTTCTCTGTCTATTGTTTTGAGCAGGTTTTGAGTTTGTTCATTGATAAAATTAGCTCAAATCACGATCGTGACTACAACATCAAAGCTGAATTTAAGCTTAAATGCTTCTTACATTCATTACAGGCATCTCTTTTCGCGAAGATGTCAGGTTCAGGTTTTGGACACTCTCTTCGATACGCAGCTAATGAATTTTATTCGAAAATATTGTTTACTGTTTATTCTAGACTTTTAATATAAGAATTTTAAAAACCTATTTGCAGTATAAGTTTACTGTGCAGAGGGTCAACGAGGCATCGTTTTTTGAAGTGACAATTTCAAGAAGTTGCGAGGACCTCAATGGGTTTCATAATGTTACTTTTGGCCCGGGTGGTAAGGCAATAACATATTTCTGCTCAGTGTTTCGGTACGGTTCCTGCATGGTTTCAACCTTTGAAAGCTTTCTCGGCTTTTGGGAGTTTTTCCCCCGTTTGTCGGCCATTTTTTTAAGCGGGCGCGGGAACCTGAAGTAAAATTACGTCACCTTGTTTACGAAGTTTGATTGGTCAGTTATCTCTTCTTCTCGTTCCCAATATGGTACTTTCGAAAATGAATAATCACGAGCATCGGACAAAGCAAACATATGAGAGTTACACGTTTCAACCCCTTATGAGTTTCTGGCGATACAGGTAAACTAGTCAATTGTATTAAGAGTTAAATATTTTCTCCAGTTAGTGTACACCAAGGTTTATTTCATTTTAGGATTTTATTTGTTGCTCGGAGATACTAGCCTATTTTTGGCTGCTCTTAAATTCGAGGTGAAATAAAGTTTTATGTATGTATGATGTACGTATGTATGTATGTGACGCTAGGCTCTCGCTATATAAAAATCGCTAATAAAATCTATGATGATTAAGGTGGCTCGATACAGTTTTTCAGGGTCAATATCTCCCAAGTTTGAGCATAAACTACGTCGCCAAAAACAAAGTTTTGGAAAAATTGCCACCACAGTTGTATTAGATAAAGATGAAAATTTGTTATGATCATGGCTGCAACGGCATCGGAGTTATCATAGCAACGAAATGACGCTATTACCTATTTTACTTCCAGCAGTATATCTCGGCACTGGGAACTGTTCTTCGAAAATCATTGACGGGAGCTTTTTCCTCCAATAGCAGCCTCGATGTTGGTGAAGTTTAAGCGAAATCTGTAAGAGCGTTATCGAGATATTTTGGGATAAAGTTTTTATTGTTAGAAACACATCAAAAAATGGACAATATTGTTGTTTGGCCGTTATCTGTAGAAAATGAAGCGCTTTCGACATGAAATCTCACCTCATAGTAGTTTCAATCTTTTAAAAAGCGTGTGTGAAAGATCATAGGAGATAGCTCCAGCCGATTGCTAGAAAGAAGGGTTTGATTAGTATGTATCGAAGCGCTCTTGTTAGCGGTTTTGTAAACATTTTGGTCTACTTTAACAAATTAGCGAATAATTTTTAAACCGCTCGATAGATTTTTTTAAAAATTTAAGATTCTTGAGATTAACCTTCCTTTTATATGACCTTTTAGTTTCAAGATTATTGATACATTCTAAAGTATGAGGTGAAACTTCATGTCAAAAGCGCTTCGTTTTCTACAGATAACAGCCGAACACCAAGATTGTCCATTTTTTACCGTATTTCTAGCCACAAAATCTTTATCCCAAAATATTTCGATAACGCTCTTACAGATTTCGCTTAAACTTCACCAACATCGAGGCTGCTATTGGAGGAAAAAGCTCCCGTCAATGATTTTCCAAGAACAGTTCTCAGTGCTGAGATATACTGCTGCAAGTAAAATAGGTAATAGCGTCATTTCGTTGCTATGACAACTCCGATACCGTTGCAACCCCGATCATAACAAATTTTCATCTTTATCTAATACAACTGTGGTGGCAATTTTTCCAAAACTTTGTTTTTGGCGATGTAGTTTATGTTCAAACTTGGGAGGTATTGACCCTGAAAAACTGTATCGAGCCACCTTAAGAAATAACTTGAGGAGTTTGATTATTAATTATATCCATTTTGAAATCACTGGTGATCCCGGTAATCTGATTGGCTCTCAGCAGTGTAGTTTATTCACAAATCACTCTATTTTTTTGCTCTAAATCACATCTGTTCTAAATCATGTCATTTTTGTTTTAAATCGCAGCATTTTCGTTCTATATCGCATCATTTCTGTTTCAAATACAAAATGAGATGTAAAAGCCTTTTTGTTTCCGTTTTTCAACAAACTGGTTACTAGTTCGTTAAAGTATTGGTTCTGCGATTTCAAAATGGCTATAATAAAGTGGTAATTGAAATTCGTGTCGAGAAATTTTGGTCGGAAATCATACTTGTGATTTCAAATCGAACTCGCGCTGCGTGCTGCGCGCTCGGCGTTCGATTTTGAAATCACGCGTATGATATTAGACCAAATTGCATTCCGCTTAGTGCAATTACCATTATGAATTACAAAGGGTACAGTAGCCCTTGCAGCCATTTTTGGTTATATACTACTGATTCGCTCGCGTGAGTATTTATTTTGAAAATTGAAAATCTGACCGCCTTAAGTTGTAGGATGAGTAATGTTCCTCAAGAATATCACAAATACTCGGAGGGCTTAGATTGTTGTATGTATTTAAAATATCCATATTTCCTATAGAGACCCATTGCATATGCATTGCGCCCGTAATATATATTTGTAAGCAACTTTGCTCTCTCTAGCTACCATAAACTGTCCTAAGACAGCGTTCCTGGGTAAGACCTAGTTAACAATTCACCTACGTATTTGGGTACGAGACAGTTTGTAAAAAGACCGTATACTTTATCATTTTGACAGTTTTATAGTCCGGTGATTCTTGGACGAAGTTCCTCTGTATTGTTCAATAATTTAATATTGCTTTTATTATTGTGACTCTTATTGCAAAGTTTAAGGTTTGAAATAAACTATCCATCTCTATCTTGTTCATTTTCCTCCATCGCCAGAACACGTTCGCTTAATGGGTAGCTAAGTCCGAGCAGTTTCCAACGGTAGCGTTGCCAATACATGGTGCTTTATTTTGTTGTCATGTGCATGTTTTTTTGTTAAAGCTTTCAAAAAAAACCTGGATTCTATCGTAAGTTACGGAATCATTCACTGCGGTTAATTTTTTACATTAAGCGTAAGAATTCGCTGTACTTTTAATTATAGCTATGCACTCTTGACTGTAGTGAACGACGCAAATGGGACTTTTTTAATTTTATTTTTACTTGTAAGATTTTTTAATTATCTGGGTGCGCTCAAAAATGTTATTAAAACCGAAAGACGAATTAAAATTAGGTTTAAATTGCCTTAAGGATTTATATGCCACACCTGCAGATAGCGGGCGACGAACGGGGTTTTTTGGATGGAATGCCAGCTTGCCTTGTGAGCATATACATAATAAAGATACATCTTGGCAGATATGATCTTTGACGAAGAACAGGATTTTGGAACGTTTTCAAACTGAACGAGCGAGCGCTTGTTGGGAAAATCCGTAAGTTTAGACACCATAAGGTACTGTAACCAGTTGAAGTTACCAGATGCCGTCTCCAGGGAGACATCTTGAGTCACACGAAGCATGTAAACAGTTCCTCGGCCAGTTTTCCAAGTTGTTCCTGGGGCAACTAACGCCACCACCATAATCCCAGTTACCACGCCAATCATCTGTTTTATGTTGGGGATAAAAATGGTAAAAAAAAACCGGCGAGTTTTGATACTGCACAAAGTGCAAATCAACATATTCGAGTAACAGAAGCTAAAAAACAATGATACACATCGCGCTCTCTTTTTATAAAAGAATATTTATAAAATTATCGAGGGTGAAATTTGCGGAATTTTAAGAATATCTTAAGAATAAACCTCAGGCTGCGATTTCGAAAAGGAAATAATTTTGTGTGTTCAAATCTGTAAATACAATATAATAATATGTTTTATCTTATTCCTTTCTCTAAAAGGCAAAACTAGCCAACAAAACGAAAAACCCTGAACTAAATATAATTCATTATAGGCCAATAATTATACTGTACTAAAACGGAGATGTCATAAGCTATAATTCACGAATAATACAACATATTTTCCGCCTAAAATAGGAATAAAAATAAGAATATTCAGCCTGGGCCAGAAAACAACATTCTTATAAACGAAGAATGTACAATGGCAAGAAAACGAATCAAACGACACGCAAAATCAGTCAGGTTTTCCCTCGCGCAGGCTTCCGGTTGTGTACTTAGACAGATGAGGAATGATTGAAATTAATGCAAGTGCAAATTATTGAAAATATTAATTTTGCAACTTCAGTCAGCTATTACTAAGCGGTAGGGCCAATTGAAATCCTTAAATTACTTTTACAATTGTGCCGCTTGTGGAAACGTACCTTTAGAATTAACAACTGTGTAACCACATGAAGTTTTGTAAGAGGGCAAGTCGAAAGTTCTTAAGATTCGGATTGTTATAAGGGCCTTTTTATAAACACACACAGTCTACCCTAAGGGGAAATTTAAGTCTTCGTGTGTTTCTAACAATCGCTTATTATTAAGGTGTATAACAAAGGCGATAAAGGACTTGTAAAAACTTGCTGAAAAGACTTTGGGGTATTACCTTTACCTGACGGCCGCCCGCATGAACAATGAACACATTCCGAGACACACTCTTAGTCCATCAGATAAATTTACTAATGAAGAAATATTCATGGGAAATAAAAAAATAATAATAACAGTCTTTCTAGAAATCATTTTTTTAAATTCTACATATAAATTGATTCCTTCGAGCCCAATAAGTTGTTGATATAATGTGGAAATTATTTTATTTGAGAAAATTAATATGTAATGCAACGGGACTTTTCCCAGGAAATAAAGCACATGATCGTCAACAGATATCTTGACATGATAATAATTCGGCGCTGTGATAAAAAATACTAATTTTAAACTTTTACAAAAAACACAAAAACAATGTTTACTAGGACAATAAAGGTTTGACCAAACTACGTTGGCGCGATCTTATAAAATGCCCGACTCTTTTCACACAGATTTGAAGAAAAAAAGGGCTCTTTACTGATAAATAATACAAGCCTATTTTTTCGTCAACCAAACTAGTAAAATAGAAGAAAGAGCGTAGGGTACCTAATAAACCAGCAAGGTTTCTTTATCCTCCTCCCGATGTATAGAAAAATGTCAACTGCTTATGTCTTGTTTAGTCTGTGAAAATCCAAGAAATTTACAATGAATGGTACGACTGCTTTGCAAGTTATATTAGTTATTTAAATTAGAAGAGGAAAATGTATTCATATTAGAGGAAAACATAAACGTCTTGGTTAGTATGTTAGAGAGAAATTTGATCAGAAAATGTTCTATCAACTGTACGATATGAATCAATTTTGGCTAAAAAAGATAATCGACAAACCATTATATAAAGAATAAATTAAACTGATAATTTTTAAGACAACGCAATGTTGCTTCGCATGAAATCGGTTGCGAATACATAGGACCCACTTTTTCGAATAGTTCAAAAAGGGGCCATTTTGATTCACGCTAGAAGAAAAAACACAAAAGACTTGGATATCCACAGACTTCGATAAATTGTCTAACATCCTACGCGGGGAAAAGTGCTGAAAAAGGTTTCCATTTCCAGAGACGAGG
>CALNXK010000093.1:865000-880000 GCA_942486035.1 Porites lobata | reverse complement strand
GATTGTTTAGCTGCAAAAGGGCCAATTTATAGCCATTCGGCCTGTCTAAAGCCAAATAACGAGTTTTCTGGATCGAGCTAGCCAAAAATTCACATCAAAATTAGTAAAATCTTGGAACGCAGTATGCTTAAGGATTCATTAACCGACCGTATATGTTTCAAACGACTGGCAATAAGAGGGATTGCAGGTAACCTCCTGTAAGTTCCTGAAAATGGTTCCTACAAGACGTCTGATTAATTTGAAATACCCAACATGTGAAAAATACAAAATCTCTGAGGGTAGTAGTATAAACATATAATAGCATGATTTGTACGTGATATTGGGCATAAATAACACTCGTGATATTTCAAACTTAATTTTCTCAAATTTCACTCACCTAACGGTTCGTGAAATTTCGTATAACAATTTCTAAATATCACTCGTGATCAGTAGTTTATGCAAAATATCACTACAAATCATGCAAATTCGTTTTGAGCTTGTAATTGAAGTATGATGCAAGCTTTACTAATGCCCTGATAGAATTTTTACTGTCATCTACAGGCCCGTAACCAGGATTTTATGTGGGGGGGTGCTAACGAGGCCAAAGTGGACCAAACTACCGAAATATATTTTTTATTGTCGATCGGTTAATAAACAATGCGGAATTGTTAAGAAAGTACACATCGGCTTTTCATAGAATATTGTCATGACATCAGGAGATGGCGATAAGAGACGAAGAGAAACATAAAATGTATTTTCCCTCTTTGTGTCTCGAAAACTTCTATTTTGATGGTTTGGGATACCTGTGGACTGCTGCTTTCGATTAACCCTCCCAGTCCCTCTCCGAATTGTTACTCTGTGTTCCCTCACTGGCGTTTGTTTCATATAGAGGAATAGCGTCTAAATCTCAGAGCATAATAATGGGATCAAGACTGGTGGACATTGCAAAAATAAGTATGATTACTGCACCCCGTGCACCCCCCTGGTTACGGGCCTGATCTACTCGATTATTCTACAAAGCAGCCTTTCAGAAAAATAACTTCTCTCCATTCATCCTTTTTTACCCTGCGAACGCAGATGTATTTCCGGTCGTCGCTTCTCTCGGATGAAGGGTGAAGAGAGGCGACCACCGGAAATACGTCTGTTTTTACAGGCTAGCTTTTTTTAGAACAGTATTAAGAATCAATGGGATCAATTTTAACTTGAATAAACAAGGTGTCATCAACAACGTAACGAAACAAACTTAAATTACTGTGCGAAATAAATCTTGCTATCCCGTGTGATTCGTCGACTTCTTCTGCTAAGGGCCTGCCAGTTGAAAAAGTGACATATAAAGACCCCACAACGTTAAACCTACTAGAAAGTTGATCTTTTTGATCTATTAACGTAAATGTGACTTTTTGACGAAAAGGCCAAGGCAGCATACCGTCAAAACCGCCTTTCATAAGAAGAATGTATACTGAAAGATACCTGTTTCTCTTTGACTGATTACCATCTGGCTCAATACAAAGTCTTAGCTTATACCCTCGTCTTCCTGCATAGAAAGGCTCACTCTTTATCCTTTTATTACGTTCACTCTTTGCTTGTCTCAAGATCTTCCAAAATTCAGTCACCTTCCATACGAAGGACGAGGATTCTTCATTCAATCTCGCAATTGTCTTGCTTTGTTCATCCACTTTCATCCTGAGAGTAGAATTGGTAACTGTCAGTTCTTGTACTTGCTTCTGAAGAGAGTCGAGTTTTTCTGTTGCTGCTTTTAGATTTTTAAGTGTTAATTCGCTGTGAAGTGTCGTTGATGTCTGAAGGTGATCTTCCACTTCTTTTCGCTGAATCTGCATCAGAAAAAATATAACTTCCAGTTATTATCTTTGCGTGTGAATATTGATTTGTGATTTTTTATGCCTTCTAACGAATAGTTTTGAGCAATTTGTCTCAAAGATTTCAAGTTTTATGTTGTTACCATGATTCATCTTGTTTACGTAAATTCTCTTAAAGTTATGACTATTTGCAGCTTCTATCAGTTTTATGAAAATTAGGCTTTGCGTTATGCGTTAACATGCTTGAGCTCTCAATTGTTTAAGTTCCAGTCAAATTCTTGTCTGTCTGTTCTTCGCCAAAGATTATTTTTAACCGTTTTCACATGCTAGAATTTTAACATTCAGAACATTACGAAAAACCACGCCACTTTTAATGGACTTACATCGATGAAAAATACCTGGAAACAACAACGTTTGATTTTCAAGCAGCACGAAGTATTTCTGACACCACCCCTAAATCGAGTTAAGTGAATTTATAAGCGATTTTCTCACGGCTGCATGTTAGATTCCCCAAGTCCGCTATCTTAAGAAATCGCTTTCAATGAAAAGGGAGCGTTGTACATCTGATTACTCTAGTTTGAAACTGGGCACTGACTTACACACAGTACTGACAGTTTACCTTTGCGTCGCATCCTATCTGAGAATATGGACAGGAGATCAATGTCAGCGGACATTTGTTGTCAATATGAGCTGCTATCTAAAACGGCAATGGCCAATAGGCTGTTCTTAGTACCTTCAATACATACAGAATATCAAAATAATAGGGAAAACGACTTAAATCACTTAGTTTACAATTATTCACCGAAGTGGAGGTGGCTAGTATTGGTTATTTACCGAGGCCCCGAAGCGGCGAGGTAAATATCCAATACTAACCACCGACACTGAGGTGAATAATTGTTTTAGTATATACTAAAACAGTGAGATAATTGAGCACAAAATGATGATTTTTAACTCATTTACTTTTGCCAACAATTACAATTTTGGCGCGCGATGACCGAACGGCCGCGGTCGTCGCTTTTTCTTAGCGACAAATAAAACTTTTGAAGGCGTTTGTTTAGCTCTTGCGGGGAAGTTTCTTCAAAATTAAAGGAGTTGTGAATTCTGTTTGTGTTTAAAATAATTCTGTAAAAAAGATTATTAAATTTAGTGTTAAGCTTATTTGCGAACAAGTCAACTAAATAAAGTAACGCAAGACTTAAGCTTAATTTGCACTTGTAAACAAAAAACTTTTTCACCGGTTTTATCGATAACTATTCAAGTCAAAAAGACAGAGCTTTACCTGTTAAAACTTCCAAACCGAACTTCGTCACCTTCTTCATGTATTTCGGAAATAGCGTGCTTGATTAGTTGTGAAATTTCTTAGTTTGTTACGGCAGCAAACCGGGAAAGCATTTTGCTCCCAACCTACGCCATTTTGTCATCGCTCGCTCGGAGGAACTGAAGGTGAATCAGTGAATAGTGCAGGATATCCACTGATTGAGTAGCCAATCAGAGCGCGCGAAAAACACTATCCACTGTTTTAGTATATACTAAAGAGGTATATTCGCCGCTATGAAAATGAAGCTGGAGTTCTTGTAAAGAGGGTGGATCGCAGATATCTCTTGATATGAAAATATTGAAGAGGAAAAAAAAATCCCACAAAGTACACTGCATGTTCTTTAGAGGCATTTGATACTATGACAATATGCTGCTTATTTAGTGACTGCCGTAAGCATCCCTACAACAAAGATAACGATCTTCTAGCAGTAATATATGAAGCCGAGTGGTTTTCTCTTCGAAAAAAATGGCGGCAATATTACTTTTCTTTTGTATTTTATACGTGCGGTGTATATGGATCAAATTTGCCTCAATTGCATCTGCAGAAATCAAAAGACCCTTTACCTTGAAACAAGTCAACGCTTGAGGGCAAATTACCATGTAGATAATTGGATAACTAACGAACTTAAAAGGGTACGTTCGACCGTTAATATTCCAGAATAGAATACGCAAAAGTTTTGTTACAAATCTCGTTCACCTGGATTTTTGGACCATGCAAAGGAATTATTTATTTGGAGCAGACATCTAAATGTTGAAATACAATGAATGACAAAATAAGTGTTTTCTTGAGTAAATTTCATTAATTCTTATTCCGGAATACAGTAAAACGAACACGCCCCAAGTTCGCCAATATTTTGGAACAAGACGGTATGAACGATGATTGTGAGCATTGAAAACTGTGCAAACCCACGATACCTCCTCCCTAGCAAGCAATTCACCACAACCGTTTAGGCATTCTTCAGGTTTCCTCTTGCAATTATCAGCATGTTCCTACGGATACAAACCATTTTTTAAATATATCTCACGAATTTGACTACCGCTGAATTCCAATACCTAATAGCAGGACTCCCATACTGGCACCAACAGGGGGCGTTGCTGCCTTTCAGCAAATTGAAAAAAATGTGGGTTAAAATAAACTCAAGTAATCGCTCTTTAACAGGGCGTGAAAATGCATCTAAAACACCAATATCTATCGCGGTCATGTGCATGTCGATTGGGTGCTGGCACTAATTCTACATAAACGTATCTGCTTGGTCTTCAAGTATAGATACATTATTGTTAAGGGGTCCCCTTTTTTACTTTGATTAGCTGCTAGAATCAATTGACAATCTCGTGATTACGAGGGTCTCAGTTCTTAAATAACATACAGTGAACCGTTTTTTATTTTTTGTTTTTGTTTTTCGCTGGGGACAAACTTCATAGAATAGGCCTTTCTAGCTTGTATTTTTTTGTTTTCCCATTTTTAGACCACGTAATGGTACTCCAGAGAACTGATTCTTTCAAATCTCGTCTTATGCATGTGCATCCACGTGAATATGTGTGAAGGCAAACTCCTTGGAGAACATGTGGTCTGAATTGGGAAAACAAAACAAACAAGCTAAAAAGGTCTATTAATTACCATTTTGAAATATTTCAAGTAGCCAAAGAATTGAAAAACACTTATTATGGTCAGATATTCTACCAAGATGCTGAATATGACAATAACGCAGCCTTTTTTTAAGCAAAAAGGAACCGTGCTTTAATTGTTTATAGGTCAGCGTTAATTTGTCTTTCCACTTAGTCCTCACTCCCCTCTCTCGCCCTTTCAGGGATAGCTGACTACGCCCTTCTCAACTATCATAAAGACCTGCCCATGCTAACAGACCATGTGTACCACGATTATACAGAAAAAAGGAGCTATTAATAATGTATATTGTAGCTTTATGTCCATGGGATGGCCATGTTTATTACGAATATTTTTATATCTGTATACTTCTTAATACCATGCATTTGTGTAAACTCTTTATCATTAAAACGTACTTGGAGCAAACACTTCGGATGTGGCTCACTACAGTGATCACAGGTTACCATCCTCCACTCACACACGGTGGCCACGTGTTCATCCATTTTTTGTCTGGTTGTTTTTACAGCACAGTTCACATTTGGGCAAGATATAAGTTTGAAAGAGCAAGATAATAGGTGATCCTGATAAAAACCAAACATAGATATTCGTTTGACAGTAGCAGTAATCATAGGTGCAATCTCGCTAACTTGCTAGGCCATTTTGGGGTCAATAGTCCTTTTTAGCTTGTATCCAATTTTGTTTTCCTACCACATAATATGTGATGTTACCCCTAAGAACTCAGTGTTTCTTTCACAAGTTGTCCTAAACACATGCATATGTATGCATAACTAATGAAATGACAAAAGCCAAATACCCTTGGAAACATTACATGGTGTGTATTTGAAAATATAACACACAAGCCTAAATTTTGGTGAAGGTCCAAGAATAGAAAGGTGATGGTGAAGAAAGTCAATACACTGATGTTGGTTATGGAGAAACAAGCGAATTTAATAATTGAGGTAGAGCAACAGGAAAGTGGTAGCGTTGGTGTTTGTGAAAGTGATGAAAGAGTAAGTGAGAAGCTAGCTGTAGTTGAATATCACCTCTTTTTCCCTCAGTTCTCCAGTCCATTCACATCCAGTACTTGAGCATTTTATACAAAGGGAGAGGATCTTCCTTTCAGTGGCTCTGTCGGGGAAAATATCCTGTGTAATGAAAGCAGTGGAAATATTGCATAGTGGCATTGATATGTAAGGTTTATTCTTTGAGGAACTTCTCACCGCTGTCAAGGCAGTAAAAGGTCAACCAACAGTCTTTGCTTTTGAATTGGAAAACAATTGTATCAACTACAGGTCATAGAAGACTAGGTTGCTTGAAATCGATGTAAACGTCAAGTAAATGGCTGAAAAATAACCTTGGGTATCAGAAGATACTTGAAACTCTGTTTACTCAATGGCGTTTACGACGATTATCTGTGCGTCAAATTACATTGTAGATGAACAGACCTGAACAAGCGAACCTAGAGTCTAATATTGTCACGCTGTCAAGAGTCCATTTTCGGATTTTTCGTTTTGTTCGAGGTAACGAAGCCAAGTTTTGACATAAACAATCCAGTCTTGGATTCCCTCAAATAAACATGCCCTTCTTTTTAATTGTTCTGCAGCGGTCGACACAGTTCTTACAATTGACTGATTGACTTTAATTTCTAGTGCTCTGTTAGAACGGTTGAAACAAAAATCAAGTTGAAGTGTTTTTTCCCTTGCAAAAGTATTGGATTTGCAGAAAAACACAGGAGGATAAAAATTAAATTAAAAAAATGGCAATATGTATAACTGAAAACCATTGGTGTACTAATTTACCTTATCACAATCGAGTTCCTCTCTATCAACAGGGCAGTTACAAACACTTTGTTGACATTCTTGCCTAATAAAATAAAAGTGACCAATATATGTTGTCTTGACATCTTTAATTCTGGATAAGGGAAACTTAAATCGCTAAAAGTGCTTCAAACAGCTCCACGGAGTGTAACACTGTTGGGAAATTTTTACAGCTTTTCAGAGAGAGGGTAAGAGGCGGCCAATGGTACAAGATTCACAAATCAGAATAAAGAAAAATCGATTCAGTAGCCTCCTGCCTAGGTGTTCTCGGCTTGGTTAATCTGGACTTTATCGTGAGTTGTGACGTCAACGAGAGAGACTCGCCGAGACGCCACGTTCTCTCGCCTGCTCTTTCCCAGACTTCGCGCGGACAATGGGTCAAGAGAGAACGCCTAGGGTCTAGGCTGCGAATTTGGATAAAATCAAATTTTGCGACAGATTACTACTTTCTTTACCAGCTGAATTACTCTAAAACCACGTAAGGTTGTTATGTCAGTATTAAAATAACGCGATACATGCCAATCGGTCGCCTCTTGTGTCATGAGTTAAACTTTTTACAGGTCGATATGAAGCTTTGAAACTAATTCCATGATGTGGATTCTGTACCGAGTGGAATTAAAAACAGTTAGTTTCGCCATTTTTCTCCTTATGTAGCCGAGATAAGAGAATAATTACTGAGCCGGACCGTTTGATTTCAACTGAACGTACCGCAGTATTGGTTGGGAAAAATAACCTGACCAATAGCGTGGCCTTTGATTATGTCCGGCGTAACCAATCAAACGTTCGGTAATCGAACCCAATCGAACTCCAATCGTTCGTTTGACTTCGATTTGGTTCGGTAATCGAACTTAATCGAACTCATTCAAAACCTTTGCCGATCGAACATTAAAACAAACATGAGGGCAGGAGACGTAAAATTAACAATTCTGGAAGCGATGGTTAAAGGCTAAAACGAGTGCTCTTTCGTCGTCAGTGTCGGTGAAAAGTTTATTATTACAAAGAAAAGGGGAGTAGGGGTCCAGCTCTGAAAGTAATTAACTGACGACGATCGCGGCCAACTCGGACATTTGCAACAAGAACTGGTACTTGTGCTTGCGTGTTTCCCAGTATCAATTGTGAATTTATCGATTTTAAATCACTTTAAAAATAAAGATTTTAGTTCGGGTTAATTGAAATATGTTTGTTTTCAAACTTCCTCAGACACGCAGAGGGAGATTTCTCCGATTCAATTCATTGAAACTGGATGTATTCTTATTATTGAGGTGTCCATACCAGAGACATGTCTGCAAGGACAGAGTTGGCTGTAGCTCCAACCAATTAACATTTGTGACTACAAGTTAAGCGAAGAGCAAACATGTATGTAAATCATTTTTTTAATATATGTTCAAAATGAAGGTTTGTACTGGTCCAAACAAGGTTAAACCAAGCTTCGCTTCCGCTCAAAAGATAGCTCGGAAATAATTTATTATGTTATGTGAAAAGTGCTCAAAATCTCTCTTTTCCGTTTAAATATTGGAACATTCCTGGAGCAGATGAATGATTTAAACGAGTTTGCTATTTCTAGTGACCGGTCTAACCACCGTCAAAGCCGCGTGTTAATTACGAATGTTTCCATCTTAAGCAGTTTGTTATTTTCTTTTTTTAATTCCCTTAGAGAAGTTCTGTTAGCTTAAATGTGTTGATAAAGTGGCATTCCTAACAAAGCAGCACCGTTAAACTGGTTATTGTCTCAGTAATTGTAAATAATGAATATATACGGAATCTGGCTCAGCTTCCTGTTTCGGTGAAGATCAGTAAATTATATTGGTTGTCTTTACACTAGGCTGTTAGGTAAGACTTATTTTACTTAACCAAAACTTCGTGTGTGAAGGCCTAAGTAAAATCTCAAGTAACTTTACTTTGCATCTCATTAAAGTCGGAAAGTTGAAACGACTCAAGAAAGTTTCAAGCGCCTTGAAAATCATCCTTAAAACCGACTTAGCTGACTTGCGGTTACTTGCGGTTTCTTGAGCTTTGAGAAAGGCGAAACATGTCAATCAATCTTAATTATATTGCGTGGGAAAATAGCCTTCTGTTAACCTGAAGTAAAAAAGAATCGGTTGTGTGTGAAGCTTTAGTTTACTTGAAGTAATTAACATTTACTTATCTTGAAATATTTCTTAGCTTATTTAGGCTCTCGTGTAAAGACTACCATTGTCTAATAAAAGACAAATCAAAGCTTATATTTTCCTTATTTCTAAGACACGGACCTATAATATACAACTTTTTGCATTCAGTTCATCAAATACATTTACCTATTTGACATATGCTGCTCTAGGCACCCTCTGCAAAATCTGTGACCACATCTAGTAAGAACCGGATTTCGCAACGTTAGTTGGCAAATTGAACATTGCAAATCGTCGTCAACAGGATTTACAAAGTCTTCTTCATGGCCACAAGGCAAGTCAGCGAGTTTTTCCACTGCCTCACGTAAAACGTTGGTTCTTATCATGTCCGCTCAAAACTATGTCGTCTCGCAAAGCATTGTAGATCTAAAATGTAAAGGCATACTGTATTTCGTGGACTGGATTGGACTGGACTGGACTGGACTAGTAAAACGCGGACTGGTAAAACGCAGAGTGGTAAAACGCGGACTGGTAAAACACGGACTAGTAAAACGCGGACTTGTAAAACGCGACTCAGTCAATGTTTTATTGCTGCCACCTTTTCGTTTTCTTGTTCCAACTTTTTGACCTGCGTTCTTTGGCATGTGGGGCACTCATCGTACACTTTAGCCCAGTCACCATCCACTGTGATATAATGTTGACTGGAAACCAGAGTATTTCCAAGTTTTAGGTCTCTATGGGCTATGTTGTGGCTATGTGGATAATCTAGCCGAGTTTCAACATCTCTTGAGCATAACAACAACACATCTAGAAGACGCATCTGAGAAAGACTCGAACTCGAACTCGGCATCAATCAAATGAATGGAATCCTCAAGAGAACTCACTTTCTTGTCAACTTCAAGAAAATTGAGGTCGAAACACGAGTACTCCATCATAATGGCGTACGGTTCTTGGCAGAATTTCAGGAATTCACACACATTTCTGTGGCCCTTTACCGTGTTAAATATTGCAGCCTCTTTCCCAAATCTTCGTTTAGCCTCGGCCGACTCTCCTTTCATTTTCTTTAAGATGGCATTTTGCTCTTCTTTTTAGTAGTTCACCAGATACACAGAGCCAAACGTCCCACTTCCAAGCTGTTCTTTTATACTTATATCTCGCCATTCGAAAAGCGGAAAATTAACAGGAGGTTTGCGTTTTTTCACGAGACACGGTAGCTTGAAAGAAGCTGCCATCTTCGCGTGACAATTACAATGCAAATTTTGTTGAATGTTGGTGCGAATCTTTGATGACGTTAAAGGTCACCAGACCATTTCCTTCTCCTGTAACAAAATAAGCGACCGTCACGTACGTTTATCTTAATACAATTTTACTCCGGGGCATATAGTTTTGAAGCTAGAAAAAATAAGGTTTTGTTCTTTTTGCTGCGAATTGTTCGTTTATCAGAATGTTTATAAACGTATTGAAGGGAACAAGGTACTCATTGGACATGTTGCGTGACAGAAAGTGTTATTATTATTATTATTATTATTATTATTACTATTATTATTATTATTATTATTATTATTATTATTATTATTATTATTATTATTATTATGTCGCAGTATGAAACTTTGGAATGCTGTCCACATTATGAATAGTATAGGGCGCATGGCGTAACCTACACCACTTGAGAAGCTATACTTAGAAGTAAGAAAAGGTCGATACGAAACCTAATACAATCCTAAAATACATAGTGATATGAATCTCTCTACTTAAAAAGCCAATTTAGAATATTATTAAATTCTGATACTCTGTAAAACCTTCGCTATCTCTACTAAAAACATATTTATAATAATATCACACTCTAATGTTCTAAAAAATCTAAGTAAAAACGTCAGCAAGCTTGTGTTTCTACATTTCTAGAGAAAAAACAAAAACCTAAAAACTGAAGTCCATAGCGCCCTAACTAAGTATTTATCTTAAATGTTCTGGCAATGTTTAAAGTGTTTGAGATGACCGACTTCTGCATCCGCTCAAGTACGCTCCGTGCTCTCGCTCCAAGTAGCTTCCTCACCGACTTCTCTAGGTGTTTAGAGTAACCCCCCAGTACGTCAATTATTACGTTGTACTGTTCAACCCTGTACCCATTGTATCTCTGCTTCAGCTCCCACATCATGGGCCCATACTTGAGTGTCTTTTCCTCATCTTTCTTAGCTCTACTCTCAATCCATGGGCAGCTCATTTCAATTGTGCAGACTTCTTTCCTCTCGTGGTTGACAAGTCGCGCGTCGATCCGATTTGCTCTAACTTCGTTGTGCTCTGCATAGATGGGAATATCCCAAAACGCCTCACTCGTGGTGTTCTGGTAGGCTGGTTTTGGCATCACCGGTGAGTACCATGGTGGAACCTCTTCCATTAACCCATGCTCTCGCAGGAGCTCAAAAAACAGAATCTTCAAAGCTGCATTATGCCTGTATAGGTACTTGGTTTGTGCCAGGGAGGAACATCCAGCCAGTACAGGTGCAACGCTCTCTCAGCTACCTTCCCACATAACCTGCATAGAACTTCGCGGTCGGTGGAGGTTTGCGTCTTCTCCTTTATGTAGAGCTTCGTAGGTAACAACTGCTCATACAATTCATACATGCCCGCGATGGTATGTGTAAGGCATGTAGCCCAACCTTTTAACCATGCAAAGCAGCTGGTTATGAATTAGGCTCTCATCTTCCCATCTGATACGGAATAACTTTCCTTGCCACTTTTTGTCTTAAGCGATCTCCAAGAACTGCTTCTCTTGAGATTGCTTCAACAGATTCCCAGCTCTTGCTGCAGTTACCACCTTTCCTTCTGTTGTAACACACACGGGATTTAGGGTATCAAGCTGAAGTGTGATGTTGAGTTCTTCAGCGTACTTAGCTGCTTCCTTTACGAGCGACTGGTGGCCTGATGCCATGGCGTGTTCTTCAAATTCTCTAACTGCTTCCACAGTCTGGTCCGGGTTCTGATACAATTTCAGTAGCGATTTGATTTTAGTGATCTTGTACTCGTGTTCGACTGATCGCAGGCCTCTACCCCCTTTCTCCCTCGGTAGATATAACAAAGAAGTCAGGCTAGCTGGGTGCTTGCCATCGTTCTCAACTACGATCTTCCGAGCTGCTCTGTCCACATCTCTTAACTCTGATAGAGGCCAATGCTGTGTCCTCATTAGGTACCGCAGGACCGGGAGTGCATACTGATTAGATGCCTGCACACGGTTACAATCAGACAGGGGGCTGGACTATATAATAGATATCCTGCGTAGATACTCTTCAGCCGCGCAAGCTAGGGCCAGCCGTTCATCCTGTCGAACGTTCTCTAGCACCCCCAGGAATTTATAGTGTTTTCCTTCCCCAAGAGCCGTGATGGTAGTTGTCTCGTCCATCCTCATACCAGACTCGTCTAGCACTTGGGCTCCCCTCTTCACGTGTACCACTGAGCACTTTTTCTGACTCCAGTGGAGGCCGATGTCCTGCACCGCTCCTCTAATCTCTTTCAGCACTCGATTCAGCTTGCTCTCGGAGGCAGCAAAAACCTTGAGGTCGTCGATATACAGGAGATCGGTGACTTTGACTCCTATAGGCTTGGATAACCGGTATCCCTCTGTTGCCCGCAGGCGCCACGCTACAGGGTTCAGGCACAGTGTAAACAGTCTAGGACACAAAGCGTCCCCCTGGGGTAGACCCTTCATGAACCTTATTTTTCTAGAAGTCTCTCGCCCTTGCCTTGTTGTAGCTACTACTTTAGTATTCCAGCTCGCGCACAACTTGCGTATAACCTCACCCAGCCAGACGGGAAGCCTGTGTACGTCAGTCATTGCGCATAACCAATCATGATCGACGGAGTCGTAGGCTTTGCGCACGTCAATCCATGCCATACTTAAATTCCGTTTGCCTCTGTGACAATCCAGCATTACAGCTCTATCGATTAGCAAGTTATCCATCGTACCGAAACACCCTGATTTCGCTCCTCTTTGCTGGCCTTCCATCAGGCCATAATGTTCAAGGTGTTGGTCCATGGGTGCCAGGAGGCAAGATGTAAACCACTTATACATGTTATTCAGACAAGTAATAGGTCTTTGATTTTCACTGAGGAACTCGCCTTCTTTCGGAATGAGGGAGGTTTTCCCTTCAGAAAACCACTCGGGGTAATCTTCGTCGCTCTTAGAAACTTCTTTGAAGCTCTCGACCACACCCTCGTGCAGGGTGCTAGCACGTTTCCACCAAAAGGCCCTGGCGCACTCCAGTTGCGCTTCTTGGACAGGACTTTGACCGCTTCCGCTACTTCGAGAGCCCATTCGTCGCCTGTTGGTGGTGGTACTTGCTCGTGGATCGCGAGCTTTACTTCCTGCAACCAGGCCGCGTACTTATTCCCAGTCCCTCTCTCTTCCCACAGCTTTCTCCAAAACCCGCTCGCCTCTTCAATGTTTTCAAACATTCGCGAATCATCTCGAGCACGTTTTCCAGGATCTTTATATCTTGGCCGCTCATTCTCTGGGTCCTTCTTCAACATCTCACTCAAGAAGGACCCAGAGAATGACGTTAATTGATCGACGAGGACAATATTTTCGCGATTTCAACGCCAATCGTCAAGGGTACGAGTTGAAATTTACGCGATTTAACCTCCGATCGTCAAGGTGTTTTCGATAAGAAAAGAAAAAAAGTGAACTTCTAGCTGTGCTCGGCAAAAACTGGCGAACTCCGAATAGAAAAATCTATCGGAAATCACGGCCGGCAATTAACGTCAACCAGACGCTACTAAAACCTTATGAAAAAGCTAGACCTAAACAAAAAAGAATCATGAAGGAAAGAAATAATTTGGCTTAGGTCGCCTTTCGTGACTTGCCAGCATGATCCCGAAGGATTTCGCTGGCCATCCTAAACCACGAGTGGGAAAACTCAAGCGCGACAAATTTGGCAAGGAACGTTCTGATTTCAACGTTCTTCAGAGGAAGCAAATCGATTAAAAATCGATACAGTTTTTGTAAAATCTGATTGGTCGGCTTGGAAGAAGAGATAATCGATAAAGATTTTACGCAATCCTATTGGCTGTCTTTGCAATTTTGGGTACAACCACCGGGTTTTTACCGTGGGAGTGCCACAGGCATGCCACGGGAAAAAAAAAGACTTCCGCAGGAGCCTATCCTGAGTCCGAGTTTTACCAGTCCTCGTTTTACCAGTCCAGTCCACGACATAAAGTATGCCAAATGTAAAAAAAACGAGACAGCGCTTTCCTTGTGCACAGCGGGTGTTAACTCAATAAGGTCAAGTCCACGGGCGGCATAAATAAGTTTTCTGTACCCAAATGGAGCTTAAAGACTAAATCTGAATCGAATCTGAGGGAAGCGATGTAGATTATTGTTCCTTGCACGGCAGAAGACAAAAACTTCTCCTTTATTTTCTTTAAAAGGCGATCGACGGAACGACGGTTACGAAAGCGTCACTAAAAAGGCCGGTGAAGTCGCGCTACATCAAACTTTATCGCGCTTATGTAATCTCGTTCAATTCGTCAAATCTTGGCATCTTTTTATGGATTGGAATTTTAAAGACTGTATCGAAGTTCAGGAAAAGAAAAACAAAGTTGTTGTGTTGTTTTCCAAATTAGGTGAAATTAGGCATTTTTAGTCGTGGAGTGACGGCAAAGAAATGTACAAAAACGCGTGATGCACGTGCTAAGCTGTTGTTTTGCCAATCTAAACCTTTTTGCTTTTTTGCCGTTCTCGTTGATGCAGGCCCGTAGGCTGGTTTTTGCCTGGGTGGGTTCTTTTTCGCTTAAAACGGACCTTTAATGTTAACAGTGTCACAGAAAATTAAACTTACCGTTACTTGTACTGGGGGGTGAGATGTCGGCGTAGCAGGAGTAGTCTGTAATGATGGCTGCATCTCATTCTGAACTGAACTATCATTTAACTCTGAAGATACCTCACTTGTTTTCGACTTTTTTGACAGAAATCTTTCTAACATTTGGCATGAAGCCGCTGCCCATTTTCTTTCTCTTTCTTTTTGCCCGCGACGCCCCATAGTAACAAAGCAAATCAACGGTGATTTCCTAGGCCAATGCAATCGATGCTATGTAAGCACAACATGGCGAATACTCGTTCAGGCCATTACCGTTCAAAGATAGACGTTGGGTTCCAGGCTCAGAAACAACCAAAAGCCAACGGTGTACTGAAATATTTCTTCACTAAACGGAGTGAATACTAAAGAAACCTAAAGCATCGAGATTTGGAAGCCGCCACAGATCCCAAAATATGGGAAATTTAAGAATAACGAGCTAATTATATGGATTCAGTAATTTTTTTACACATGCGAGACATGTTTTAAGCCGGTCAAATTATTTGTGATTAGGCC
>CALNXK010000093.1:855000-860000 GCA_942486035.1 Porites lobata | reverse complement strand
GAGAGAACCTTATTGTCTTCGCTTCTTTTCTTTTCTTTTCTTCTTTTTTTCTTTTTCTTTTCTTTTCGTTTTCATTTTAGGTATAACAGTTTTGTTATTTTTCTATATATAGCTCACAATTTTTGATTGACAAATTTTCTTCTCGGCTTTACTTGCCGTTGCCCCGAAGTCCTTCGCGAGGTCCTGCGATTTACATATTTCTAGTACGAACAATTGTCATCTCGGAAACGCATGTTGCTCATGAAGCCTTTGAGTAGAATGCAAAGTTTGTCTGAGTTACGCGGAGGGTCAAAAGTGACAAAACCTATTTTAAGTAATAGTGCAAATCGCTACTATGCTGAAAAATGTTATTTCTTGATGTTATCAGTTGCAGTTCATGGTGTTACCAACAATATACTAAACTTTGTGTAAAACTATTAAATGTTATTTTCGTTTAATCCTGTTCAAAGTGCAGTCCCAAATAAATGTCATTAAAGAATGGGAGCAAGTGAAGATTATTAAAGAAACTTAAATTAATGCTGTGCATTTTGCTGGATCCTGATAGTTCTAGGATATAATTACATTTCTAAAATTAATTGGAGATCATTTCGGGGACGATGTAAATAGAAATACATTTGGGTCATTTCGGGCGCTGTTCAGATCCGAGAGATTCTGGTCTACTTTTATGATGGCAGTTAATATATCAGATGAGGAATTCGTTCTCCTGTACAATGAAATCTAGAATGTTTGTCGCTTCATTGAGCCTATTTGCGATCTACGATTGCTACATTCTACAACGCTGCACAGTTTGTACGCTGACAACGGCTGGTAATCGAGCTTTAATACACAGTTCTGGGCCTGAAGGCGTTGGGCTCACTTACAAGAATTTCTTTAACAAGCTGAATATCGTGATCTGTAGTCCACTCCACATATTTAAAATAAAAACATTAATAAAAATGGACAGGTTGCGCGCGATAAACAAGTTCCTTCATCCTGCTTTATGAAGGGGTTTATTTTGTCGAATAAATGAACCAATGAACACGTATTTTCATTTTGGCCTATAACTTAAGTAGAAACAATGAACTAAATACTTCCTGAATAAAGAAAGGGGTAGAAGCCGATGTTCACATGATACAAGAATATTAAAAGTGATAATTTTATCGCCGGCCGGGAATTCTAATCCTGCAGTTGTACCATTTGGACAGGTTCAGTGTGCTATATTCCATCATAAAATACTGTTATGTACCAGTCAATTCCAAAACCGCCCATCCCCCACCCCGGGCAATCCCCGCGCATTTGACTCGCGTTAAGCTCCGTACAGTGGGGAATTTGACCCAAAATGAGGCCCGCCCGGTGGGGCATTTGACTTTCGTGTCAAAACGTCTGTCAGCGGTCGGAAACAAAAGGATTTCGCAATTCTTTGATTCAGCACGTGCACCGCGTTCACGGGTCATTGCTCTTGTCGATTCCACGTGGGTTTTTCTGTTGTTGTCGTTTTTATATCGTGGAATATGCCTTTGTTTAAAGTGTGGAGCGAAGACAAGCTGAACAACAAATTCGTAGTGGCTGAAAATTTTGCAGAACTTGTTTCCAAAGGTAAGCGATTCTGTTTATATTCGTTTATTTCATGAGTGCATGGCGTGACAGAAGCTGCATGCCACTGACGAGTGATCTCGCAGATTATATGATAAGTCTTGAGATAGGTTTACTATTTGAAGTAAACTAGACATTACAGAAACAGATTAAAGCAGTATTCTGTTAAAATTAAGATATTTTGAAGACAAAAACACGAAGAGAAAACTCACGTTCTCGAGACACCGCCGCACTAAGCTTTTTCACCGTCGCGACGTGCAGTCGACGTAGGTTGAACAGCTGAGACATATGCAAATTAACCCTAAATCGGGCAACCTTTATTTCCAGTTCCCGTCTTCCACCTTACCGTCCACCCTAAGGCCCTGTTTACAAGGAAGGAGCGGAACCCTGGTGCTAGGGTTACTCTAGCAAGAGGCACTGCAGGCAGGCAGGTAGGGCTACCATAGCGCTAGGGTTACCCTACCTGAGTGCTACGGTCACCCCGGCAAGAGGGTCTGCTGACTTTCCGCCGTCATGCGTGATCAGCAATTGTGCCAATTTGAACGGTATTATCCTATTTTAAACATCTGAAAAATAAAAAGTTATTTTCTGCCTATGATGATAATGTTTTCCCTTTCTTTCGTGAGTTTAACGTGTTTTCCATAGAGAACTTCAAGATTATTTCAACTGTCTTGGACCGTGTTTCGTCATGCGTGACTTTCTTTGTAACGGTCCAAGGTTTCGATTGGTGAACGTCTTGACTAAATACACAAAGAAACTGTCAGGATATATTACTGTGCACTATTGTACTCGCCCGTACTTTGAAAATTTTACTCGTGATCATATATTCCAAATTCCACTCGGAATCATGTGATTACCTCGGGAAAATCATACCGTAGCCTTAGTAATTTCGAAAACGCTCAAGTTGCCCTACGATGACCGAACAGATACAAATTTTATAGCAACCCTTTTTTAATGAATTTCTATAGATCTAAAAGTACTCTGGATAGGTTAAAAGTGTCTTCAATGTATTTAAGAGGAAATCGTCGTTGGGTGCTCCTGAGATTATGATCGAAGGATTGCATGTAGCTTTAGAAACTGCAGGAAGTTATAGTGCATAGTCCCATGTCCATGTTTACCGCCTAGCCAAAAATGAAAACCTTTGCCTAGTAAGGCCTTCTTTACGTCTTTACTTTCCTGCGATATTTTTTTTTTACAACCATGCGGCAAAATGAGGTAACAAAATGATATGTTCAACGTACCTCACCACGTGTCGCTCCAGGCATTCTTTACAAAATCTATGGCCACATCTAGTCAAAACCGGTTCTCGTAAAGCCACATAACAAATTGAACATTGCAGATCTTCGTCAATAGGGTTCACAAAGTCCTCATCATAACCACAGGGCATCTCACTGTTGCCTTCCGCCACCGTTCGAGGCTCATCAACGCGCTAGCACCGTTCTCCAGCTGCTGGCGATCGTTTGCTATTCCAACCGTCCACGTGACGCCTGCGTCACAAGTCAAGTGACATCACTTCCTCCTGTATGCCACTGCTTTTCTGGGGTATTTTAATTGAAAATGATAATAATCATAACAAGGATTGCCGGACGGCGACTTTAACTGGGCGGTCAAAGGAACAATTTTTTTCTGAGGGGAGGGGGCGGTTGTACACACTCGGACTACCATAAAACCTTGTCGCCGACCATTTCGTGACATAGTAACATATTCTCACCCGGAACACCCGCACACAATTCCAAATAAAAGAGCCTAAATGCATAAGATATGGGAGAATCGGTCCTCGGCCCCTACTCCCCAATGACCATGATTCACGGCACCAGTCACTTACGAAGGAAGAAAGGGGGTTTGTGTAGGAAAATATGGAACCTCCTCCCAAAACTCAGAACTCAAGCGCCGACGGAAGGAAAATAAGAGCACCAAACTACACGACATAAAAACTGAGCAACCCATTAGATGTGTATCCGAATATCGAACAAACAAGTAATAGGAATCATGCATTTGCAGTAACGCCGCAACGCATCAATAATTCATTGGAAAGTTAAAGCTCTCGAGAAACACACCAGCCGCATAAATTACCCAAGAGCAAAAAGAACCGCAAAAGAAACCGATAGAGCCGAGATCTCGAGCGGGAAAAATACTTATGATCTTGCCAGTAATGTACAGAACCGCAAATGATCCCCAAAATGGACCGTAAATGATTCCCAACTTGGACCCAAATGATCCCAAACGAAAAATTGGAATGGCCTTGACTCAAGTTAGCGGATCATCGCGTAAATTTTAGCGGAGCTCCAAGCGCAAAGCGCGCGCAAGCGGAGCCCCATAGCTAAGTAAATCTACCCATCCCAGAAAATTTGGTAATCACGTGACAGTACGCCGCCCGTTTGTCTGCACCACAGGGAAACCAATGTTCAATCTCAGACTTTCTAGCTAGTTTGGGAGCACAGGAAAACTTTGATTGCACATCAATGTTGAGATCAATTGACAGCTGTCAAAACAGGGTATCCGCTGACCAATATCACTTGACCGTATCGCGGGCTCAGGTCTTGACCCATCAAGGTCGAGTATTTTTTGAAGTTCTCCGCTGACAAGTTACTAGTTTTAAAATGATCGCAGACTCAAGTTTATATTTTTTTAATTCAAATGAAATATGTTTATGTGCCGCACAATTAAAATTTTGAATTCAAACTGCCCGCGGATGAGAAAACTCAGGCAACTGTTAAAGGCATAGACTTGCGTACACGTCGAGCTCAAATTTTTTCACGAGCGCGAAGCCCGAGCGGTAGATTTTTTTTATGTTTTCTGCGGCAAAAGCGAGCGAGAAAGCGAAAGCTTCGCGCTGGGGCCAACTACCGGAACTGTAAATGAGAAGCGAAGGCTTTGAGAAAGTCTATTACAGGCATGGAAGACAGTTGCTTTTGACTTCTCGCCATGGTCAGGCGTTGATTACGTTCTACGTCCAATTTTTATGCTCTGATTGGTCAAAATTTGAAAGGTGAGTTCATGTGGAGCGGAAAATGTATGCAGCATCTTGAATCTTGTTAACCTTGACAGCTGAAGGTGACAGAGTTTTGTGTCATCTTGTGATGTTTTTAACTGTCTTTTTCCACTGGATGTACAAAATGAAATTAAAGAGTCTTCTGTTATTCATGGCAAGTTTGTTTACTGGGTTTTTGGTTGAGAAATACGTCGCTTGTCAAAGTCGGAAATCCGATTTCGGATGGCTTCGTTTTCGTTTTCCACCGCCTTGCTTGCTGCGTAAGAGGGTTGAAAAGTCTGCAGCAATTCTGGCCTTACTTGATAGCTTCAAGGGGCTGCATCTCGAATGGTAAGCCTGAGTAATTATTGTATTCAATATTTGTTTTTTATATCTAATTTAATGAAGTCGAGAGTAGTTTATGCCGCTATTTAGTTTTTGCACGTTTGTAAGATTT
>CALNXK010000093.1:742500-850000 GCA_942486035.1 Porites lobata | reverse complement strand
GGGAAAATAAAAAACAAGCAAAAAAGCCACAAGAGCTTGTTTGAAAGTTTATCGAAAAACACATGAAAATACATGGAACTAAAGTGCCTTGACCAGCTACGAAAGAGGGCAAGTGTTGTTTCTTCATGATTGCGACGCCACTCGCCGAGTCACTAGCCGATAGATAACTGCGGCTTGTTTATCCGACATGAAGAATATAAATCACAAGCAACCACAATACAGGCTATGCAGCCATTCACTACAGCAATCGAGGCGTCAGTATAGCTTCTTTTCTCGTTCAGCAAAACCAGCTGGTGGCTTCAAACAACTTCATAACAAGCGACCGAGGTAATAGTTTTTCTCCGTTGTTCTTACTTTTGTAACTGCACCGAAAATCCAAATTCACAGTTATTTCGACGGCTGTAACCTAAAAGTTCTTTTTCTTCACATTATCTGCCAGGTTTTTTTAGCTGTCCTGCTGTGTAAAATCCTAGAATCTCGATGAGTTTAAGTGTTCATCGCTACAATGTTTTGATTTTTCATTCATCCAGTCCAGGCGAGTCCTTTCGCGCGTTGACAGTTTTGATAGACGTGTGACATTTGAATAGCGGAAGTCCCTTGTCTTTTCCGGTTTGTTCTAGCAAAATTAAGTCGGGGAGATTCAACGAGATTTTGTGGGCCTTTTTAATAAAACAATTATTCCACTCGTGCTTGTTGGATATGAGATGATTATAGCCAACGAGGCGCGTTTACCATCTCATATCCAACAAGCACGAGTGGAATAATTGTTAAATAGCTAACCTACCCCACCCCTATACTCAGAAACTACCCTGAGGGACTTGTTCAAGATCCCTTATACTCTTCGGGTTTTTGTGAGTCTACCAGCTACCCACGACCTGGTACCCACGACCCGCGACTTTGCACCCACGACCCACGACTTTGTACCCACGACCCACGACCCACGATTCAGTGTTAGTTACTCCCGTTTTAGTGAACGATTTTGAATAATTTCGGCTTAAATTTCCAGATTACAAATGTTTGTTCCAGTTTAATACCCCATCGATGAAGCAATAAAACACACCGTGTGTTATCTTAACACAATCGCTGAAGATTCAACTTCCTTACATCCAACATCAAGAAAAAATCCCTCAGTTTAACGTAGGAAAAGGCATCTTCTTAAGCACTGACTTTTTAAGATCGTCATGATACTTTGGATCTTATTTCGGTTATTAAAATTAGCCGTTTTCATAGTAAGGACGAATTATTCGTCTGGACGAACTTGGGCAAACATTCATAGTTCGTCTGGTTATGCGTCTCAAGTATAAAGACGGGCACAAGACGCATTATGCGTCTGGACGAACTTTCCTTTGAAATACGTCTTGAACGACACACTACGAAAGGTAGTTCGTCTGGACGCATAATGCGTCTTGTGCACGTCTTTGTACTTGAGACACATAACCAGACGAACTACTAATGTTTGCCCAAGTTCGTCAAGATGGATAATGCGTCCTTAGTATAAAAAGGCCATTATTTAAGAACAGTAACTGGGATGTAAACGCCGCTAAAAAAACTTTCCTGTTCATGGTAAGCAATAAACGTTCCGTTCCTCCGCGCGAAACGTCCCCAACGGCGAACAAAGAGCGAGGAGAAACGGCTGTTTTCGTAGACTAATATGTTTTCTTTAAAATTAAACCTCTATAATACGGACTCTCTCTAATACGAACAACGGCCACTAAATCTCGGCCCCCGAGAGTAAAATGACGCCATAGTGCAAATTACCTATTGGACAATTTTTGCAACTTAACTTTAAGTGGAATAATTTATTTTGACCTAACGGTTTTATAACTTTCTTCTGAAAAGATTGAATAATGCGCACAAATTAAATACACACTTTGCGCGGAAATACCAATAATAATACCAGTTGGATTCTTAAAATCGTCCTAAAATTGAGAAGAAGGAATTATCTCTTCACTTAGAAGCACGAGTTTGTTTTGAGTAAATCAGTGGTTTTACACAAACTATCAAATTAACAGCGAAAGATGTTTCCGAATTTCGCATAACCACAGAGAAAGCGAATTGAAGGTGTTACCCAACTTCGGATCCCCACAAAGAGAGCAATATAGTTTTTAAATTTCTGGCGCATACCCCTAAAGACAAGGTTATTTCTTGTTTAAAAATTTGTTTGTTTGTTTGTTTGTTTGTTTTCTTTTCTAAATTTCAGATTTTCCGCCCTCTCCAAAACGAGCGCAAAGTGTTTTTTGTTAAGAATTTTCTACTCCGTGCAGAATAAGAACGAACCTTCTCAAAACCTGGATGTTTACAGAATTTCTCATTACCTTTTATACGATATAAAACCAATCAGTAACATGTTAGCATAAATGTACATCCCCTCGTTTTCCCCTCCTCGCCACCCTTTTTGACATCTGCCACGCGGGTCAGTGGCAGTTGATTGAGAATGCCTCTGACCTCTTAACCCAGTTCTTCAATGTTTCTGTAGACAGGAAGAATTTCAGATTAACCAGACACTTAAATGTCACTGAATAACAAAAGTTCCAAAGAATGCCAAAATTAAAATAGATAAGTTTGGGAATGTCGCAGACAAACAAGATGTTAGGTCGTTTATGTACGTTGGGCCGTAATCAACTTTAAAATTTGGCGCCACCTTTCAACCGATCAGACGAAAAGCTAATTAAAAGTAAATCCCGACTCGCTTTGATGTCATTTTCCCACGCTTATAAACGATAACCCCGAACATCGTGCCAGCGCGGTTGGCCAAGAGAGTTTGGTTCACTAAATTCCAGTCTTCATCCCTGAATAATTACTAAGGTCTAAGTGGATTCCAGTCCTCGCGCGCCCCTACTTATTCACTTCCGCCACGGTCCGAATACCTGATCACACTGCTCTAAAGTGTGGCACAGAACCCATCCGATATGTCACTTTCCATTTTCGAGATCGGCGCAGCGCACCTTCGCTCCGTCACAGAAAACTTACAGAAATCACCGTTTTTATGTGTGAACAGAAGCCCTATCCGGTTTGGTTTTCGTTTCGGCGTAAAAGCTATCCGCTATAGTGTGAACAAACCCATTAGATATTCGTATACATTGGTTTCAAGTGGCATAGCACAGAATATCGCACTAGTGAAAGGAAATAAAAGTGACGGTACTGAAGTATAATATTAGACGGTGGCCACGAGAAACAACCTGCGTCTATGTCATCGCAACCCAAAAACATTACTCAGTTAAGACTAAAATAATATACTAACGCGAAGATTTTAATAGTGACTCTCTGAAAAGTTAAAATAGACAAAAATTCAACTCAAAATTTGAATCTGAGTGACATTTCTTAAGAGAGCCGAGACGACCCAACTTGAGCTCTTTGACGAGACACGAACTAGCTACAGTGTTTGATGGAAAAGAACAGTGGTGTGCAAACCGATCCGCAACGGTTTCCTTGGGTCCGGAGTGATCTTGGCTAAGATACTAGGGCCACTCTCTCAACCAACGCAAAGGTAAAACAAACCCAGTCTCGTTGCTAGGTGTAGTGTTGAGCTTGTGATCACCGCGTGACGCTTAGATAACCAAATGGACTTTGACTGGATCTGACTGACAACTGCTACCTGTTTAATTTGAGATGGCATTGTAATTTTGTCAACTTTGGTTTTTCCTCTCGTAGAGCAATCACTTTGAGGGTTTTTAGAGGATTGTGTCAGTTTAATCAAACTAACGTCATGTCAAGATCGTTGGTGCTATTCCTCACAGTATTTAATGGGTATCAAAGGTACGGTCATTCTAAGCACACGTTTCATCACACTGATAAAAAGGGAAAAATAGTGGGCTCAATTGGATTCCGAATCGCCACATTCGTGAGGACCAATTTCAACTTGGTGAAACAATGTGTTGTGTTTAGCATAATGCTTAGTGTTCAAACGTTGTGAGATGAGGAACCTGCGATTCCATGTAGTAACCTGCTAAAAGCCCTTTTAAGTGGAAATTTTTCAAAGAAAGTTACACAGAATCTCAGTTTGAATCACGACTCTCAGAGTCATGGCGTCCCACTTCAACCTGAAGAAACAACGTGTCGTGTTTAACATAGCGCCGGGTTTTTAGCAGCTTATGAGATATCAACCGGCGAAACTGAAAAAGCTTCGGGTTTTGTTCCACGGAAGGCCGACAACAGAAACCAGGCGTTTCATTGGGCCTCACGACGACAACAACATTTTTCCTCTGTGCAGCATCAGGTTGTTGGTCGATTACACTGAAAGTAACTTGCTCACAAAAGGGCCAGGGAAGAATGGCATCGTAATCGCCTTTCATAATGCAAACATATAATGATAGATATCTGTTCCTTTTTGTTTGATCTCCATCTGGATCGACGCGTAAATTTAACTTGTAGCCTTGTTTTCCGGTGTAGAATTCAGTGAATATACTTTTGGTGCGTCCATTCTTAGCCAACTTTAAGACGTCGCTAAAACCAGTTATCTTCCACACAAATGGAGACGCATTGGTTAATCTCGCGACCTCTTTTGCTTGTGAATGCACCTTAAAAATCAAAGCGACATTGACAGCTTTCCACTCTCTCTTATCAGCATCAATTTGAGCCCTAAGAGCAGAATTAAAAGATGCCAGTTCGCCACTTTGCGCATCCACCTTTGACGCGAGGGCATCTACCTTGGCAGTGACAAACGAATTAGTGGCTTCAAGTGTTTCGCTAAGAGCAATATTAGATTCTTTGAATTCTCCCACTTGCTTCTGGAGTACATCAAGCTTCTCCATCGTTTCCTTAAACGTTGAACACGTTAAGGCCAGATGAATTCTCGCTGTAGACTGCAGATGAGCTTCAACTTTGTTTCGCTGAATCTGATTATAAACGAATAAGAATGAATTAATAACTTAACGCTTTAATTGAGACCCGTGGCCAGAATCTAGGTTGTTCTTATAATAATGCTTAACTGATAATGCTTAATGCTTTACTAAGCACTTAGATCATCAGAATAAAGAAGATGGTCACAAAAAATGAAGGATCTTTGTTGGTTACTACAGAGGAATTTGTTAAGTTTGCTCTCCTTTTATGTTGTTTTAAGGATGAAAATCCCGTTATTGACCATCTTTGGAGTCAGCAATAGTGTCGCTCACGAAAGCAGGAAGCTCACAATTTGAATAGAAGTGCCCTTTAAAACAAGGGGCCCGTTTCCCGATAATAACCGGGCCCGGAAAGCTGTTGTGGTTAACATTTGCTGGCTAGGACCAGAGCGTTTATTCTTTATATCAGTTTGATTTGAATATTTGATTTCGGGCGCGAAAAGTTACCGGGAGTTTCGAGAAACAGGCCTGAGCCCCTTAACACTCGAAAAAAAGGGAACACAAACTCTGCGCTAAGCCCGTGGGTAGCCTTTCGCTCAAACGACTTCGATTAGTCTGTGTCATATTTTGAGTGTGGAGGTGCTGTTTCTTTGACAGAAATAAACAAAACTAGAAATAACTTACATGTATATCGCAAAAATAACACCTCTTATCAGCCGAGTTTTCGGTCCGTACTGTAAATTACGGACCGAGTTTTTTTCCATCGATTTCGCGCGCCATAAATCGATGGAAAGAAACGAGGATCCATAATTTACAGTACAGACCGAAAAAACGAGGCTAATAAGTTGTTTATTATATGGCTTCTTCCTGTTTGGGGGACCGGAAACAAGTGAAGGACGCACGATTTGACAGTCATTTGACAGGCGTCAAAAAAGAAAGTTTTTATTGGCGCACGAAAACAATAGCACACAACAAAGGCTTTCCGAGAAAGTAAAAACAAATTCGCCATGTTGAAAAAGTTTATTCGGTCAAAACTAAGAACACTGTAAGTTTTAGCTCTTTAATGTAACGCGGGAGTATTTTGGAAACCGGACACTGTGTCTGTGTAGAAGTCGTTTTCATCTTTCTTACGTTTGTCCTTGTGAAAACACACTGCAAAAGGCAAAGAAGCTTTTCAAGGTAAGTTTGTTGTCATTGTCGAAGGATTCGCTCGTTAATTGTTTTGGGAAAACCTCTCTTTCTGCCAGTTCATTCTCGTCTTCAATTGTGATCTGCGTTAAAATTTTCAAACACTGCCTAGAATTCTCTTCCTCGGTAAGGTTACGATTCACTTTCTGCAACAGCCTCTTTCTCATTATAACAAAGTTAGGTTAAAATTTGGAAAAGCAAAGTCAACATCCCAGTCCTCAGGGTTTACATACATATCTCAAAGTTTATTCGGTGGAAACTGAGAGCACTGTAAGTATTCACTCGTTAATGTGTGACGCTGGAGTCTTTTGAAAACTGGACATTATTGTGTCTGGCTCCAACTCGCTTCTATCTTTCTTTCGTTGATCTTTGAAAAAACACTGCAAATGGCAAAGAAGCTTGTCAAGATGATCGAGTACAGGTATGTTTGTTATCATATTTGTTGAAGGAATTACTCATTTTCTCTTAGGCAAAACATCTCGAAGTTCTGCCAGTCGATTTTCGTCTTCTTAACTGTGTACTACGATAAAATTTTCAAACACTGACCAGAATCCTCGTCGATAAGATTACGAGTTAGTTTCTTCATCGCCTTCGTTCACAAATAAACACAGTTTAAAATGTTGAAGGCCAAAGTCAACGTCAGAGTCTTCAAGGTTGACAGGCGTCTTATAACTTTATTGCCTAATTTCATACCGCGCGGGGGGCTGGCACTACCGGATTTTCCCGGACTTTTTAAAAAGTCCAGTTTCAAAATGGCGGATAGTCGGAGTAAAAACTCGAACGAAAGCATTCTTTTTCGAAGAAATATTGATCAATATTCCCTCGGAGAATCTGCCTAAACTTAGTAAGGAAAGGATGCAGTATTTCTGCCACGCCCTGAAGCTAAACTTAAGGAGCCTACACTCAGCAAGTGCAAGCAACTGTTCGATGAACAGGTCGCTCGAACCAAACATGATTATGAAGTTTCTACAGCAAAGGATCCTGTGTTTAATTCTACCCGCGTATGAAAAGTAGAGGATCATTGCAGGAAAGACCACAGATGTGATTGTGCACGTACCGATCGTAGCCTAAGTGTGCTGGTGCAAAACTTAAAAGGGCAGTACAGAAAGGCTTACCTGGATTATTCCTGTCGCGGAAAAGAGTAATGTCGTCCGTGAAAGGTACTGAGTGTAGTGAATTTTGTGGCGTTATGTATGTTAAACCTAGTGTTGTTCACATGAAGGGAGATAGGGGACTAGTCTATACTCAGTGCATGCTAGCCAAAAGGTAGATGTACGTGACATTCTTGATTGTGATTACAAGCTGATTGCCCAAATTACAGGAACAGCAGTGTTACCGGAAGAGAAATGCCTCTCAAGTAAGACTGAAGTATACTTGCTTTTATCTATGTTCAGTGAGAATTGCTTCCGGTCTGATCTTTAGGATTTCTACTGAGACCGTACACAGCGACGGGGGAAAATCTATTGTAAGCCTTGTCGACCTAATATACAATGTTGCCCTTTCGCTCGGGTCACTCTGGCGTGTTTCGCTTTTTGGTAGTTTTTATTTTACGGTCTGTAAAAACAGGTACACCCACTCCTTTATCATTCCCCAATATTCGGTCGGATCCAGCGCCTTAAAAAGAGTTAAACTCGACGGTTCTTTGTTCAAATTTTTGTCGAACAATTCGGGAATCCTTCCAATACTTCCAAGTAGCGAAAGTCTCCCATTAGATCTGTCTTTTCTCGAAATGTTTAATCGAGGTTCTTTATAGCAGTAAAACAACTGTTCTTAGCTTTAGAATATTAACTTTCTGAAGTAATCTGGCTCTTAATATCGTTTCAACTATACGCAATGACCTTTGCTTTACCTTTTATTTTGGAAGCCATTTTCAATCCGGAATTTAAAAAGTCCGGGAAAATCCGGTAGTGCCAGGCTCCCGCGCGGCATGAAATTAGGCAATTTAAGCCTTTTTTCCGAGGTAAAGAGATTTAGAGCTCCGAAATGAGCATTTTCTTTAAAAATTTTGGTCCGTATAGCAAGTTACGGACCGCAAATTGACCAATCGAATGGCGAAAACAGACTCAGCTATATAATAAATAAAACTTATGCTTTTGAAATTCTTATCGTTGTCTAGCACGTGACCAAGGTCTGCTCGAGTTATACAGGATAAGATACTGAGATACTGTATTGCGCAGTTAACCTGATATTGCGTATATCGCAATTTACAACTTTTTATTACGTTGCGTTGCGCTGCAGAGCTTACAATAGCTGTGAGAGATATCATGTTAAGAGACGATCACCCTTGTTGCTTTGGTAAGAAGATTCCTTTCGTACCGGAACTCCTACCAAATGGTAGCCCTAACCCCGCCCAAATTGTGCCCCTCATGTTTACAAATCCCTCTGGATTTGTTTTTACTCTGGACATTTCCATACTTATAAAGGGCAATGTTATCATACATGGTGAGTCATTATTAGACCGTCATGCTTTCCTAACGAGCACCTAGATGCTTGAAGTTTTATCGAGTAACTATGGAGTATTATGCAACACTTTGCGCTGACAGATACCTCGTAGAAGGTCAAGTGTTCAAAGTCATTTGTTTATTGAGAGCCCTCATATATGAGCCACTCCAACCCAGCTTTGTAATTTAGGGGTTAGTTATCCGAGGACTGAGCGAACAGCACGCCTTACACCAGTATTAGTTAGAAATGTTCTAATATAAGTTTAAAACACAAGGAACAGCCGAGTGTTTTTAAATTTGATACTACTAATAGTCACTGAGGCTAGAGAGTCACGGCACATCAGATTGGTGTTCACATTACACCGGATAGCTTTTCCATAGTCTGAGTGGCTAAAAAAATCTTTTTCTAGATCTATCCATTTTTTTTCGCTGGTTCTTGGGTTTTTATATTTCCCAAGACGATTGGCAACAGGTCTTTTCCACTGTTGGCAGTGGAGGAGGGGGGGGCTTAGAGGTGGAAAGGAAGAATGTTTGGCGGCGGATTGAAAGTAGAAAGTCAGCCAGGTTTTATCAGTTTTTGACACTCACTGTAAACTTAAATTTCTCTTGTTAATTCTTTATGAATTATGGACGAGGTCTTTTGTTGTAGGTGCCTGCATCCACAGAGGTGAAATATATCTTTCTTTTTTTTCTAAAATAAAACAACCACAATGTGCGTAATGTACAGACCTTTTCTGTGCAGCCCATCAGAGCATAAGGACAGGAGATAACTGTCAGCGGACACTCGTTTTCAACGTGAGACTCGATCTGAAAAGATTTCAAATGAACAGCTCATGATCATGAATACAGAACCTATTTTTTACCTGCAAAATTAGGCCCAAAATCATGAACTAAATCACTCTTTACAATTGTACAGATGCACCTACTTTGTTACGAGCAATAAATGAACCGCAGACATTGGGACATTTTAGGGGCTTCCGTTTACAACGATCAAAGTGGTTCTGTGGAGATTAAAAATATTAAATATGCATATTAATAATTTTATTATCTTATCATGTGATTAGGCCAGCAACTTGCTATATAACCTTTTTCTTTTTCTTTACTTTTGTTTTAACCGTCGCCTTGTTTGCTCGCCATATCAATTAATTCAAGCAAATATTGCATTGTCTTTTTCAAAATTTCACAAAACTAAATTTTGAAATTTGGTCGAAATTTGCTTTTGCTAAATTTGGCAGTGAAAGGGTTAACAATGGCATGATTTCTGTGACAGAGTGAACTGCTGCACTGCACCGATCTCTAAAGTTGAGAGTCACATATCGGATAGTTGTTCATACTATACTGGATAGCTTTTTGTGTCGTTATAAAAAGCTTTCCAGTACATGCATAGTGTGAACATAGCCTAAATCTAAATAACTTATTCCAAATTGAAAAACGTTCTCTGAAAAAAAATCAAAGTACAAGCTGTTATTAAATTTTTGTCCGTAAAGGGGTTAAGATAAAAATCACCAATATCTCGCTTTAAAATAATGAATAAAAAAAGGAAGGGTTTCCTGAAAAAAGGGCGTAATTTGCTTATCAATGTTCCAACTTCCCTTACAGCCCCATCCACCTACTCTTTCATGTACCCACCAGATAAAAATTTAACTACACTGGTCCTACCACCCTAGTCAACCTAAATAATTCTGATTAAAAACTTTACTCTTCTTTTGTTGGCTTAACAAGAATTCAAAGTATACTATAGCCTAGTGGTTGCTTGATGAGCTTATTTCCTATGGAAGCTAGCTCATGAGGCTGTGCAAGTGGAGATCATGCCAATTACACTCACCTTTTTCTCTCTCAGTTCACCAGTCCAATCACATCCAGTATTTGGACATCTTATAAATAAGGACAGAATCTTCCTCCCAGTTGCTTTATCTGGGAAGATATCCTACAAAAATTTAATCAGATTTATATTACCAAAATGACCTGGATCATTTCTTGCATTTTTAATGCCTAAATTATTTTTCTCAGTCTTGTAGAGATCGATTTACTTACTGATTTTACATTATCTATTTGAAATACTTAAATGTATAAGAGCATCTGCACAATCAGAATGTACACATCATATCCAATAAGTATTATTATTATTTATTCAAAATTCCATTTCTGCTTGCTTCAAATCCCACAATTAATTATTCATAACCGGCAAGTGTGCAGCAAATTTGGAAGATAATTAATCCAAATTATATCAAGAAAATGTCAACAAATGTTATCATTGAATAGCAGCCAATGCAACTAGCAAAACAAGAGCATTGCAGGCACCCATAAAAAACAGGAAACTTAGAGCAATAAAGCTCACACATCTCTGTGCCTTTTGATGGGATGTACTATATTAATTCCCACACAATAAAAGACATTGCTTGTAATAATAATTCTGAAAGCATGTACTACTTTGTGTGAAAAACATACCGTCTTTGCCTGTAATTGGCTAGAACTCAGTTGCTTTCGAGAGTTTCCGACATGGCTTTTCATTGGGTATGTAATAAAAATGACCCTAAAATAGTTCTACAAAATCATAATGATATTTTACCTTACGGTGTGCAAGCCCCTCTCGGTCAATAGGACAGTTGACTACTTGTTGTTGACTTTTCTGCCTGTCGATGAAAATTCTTAATCTACAGGTGTTCTTGATATTTTAACAGCAAAAAATATTACAAGGACCTATTGCAAAGGATCGATCCAAAAATAATGCTTATTTGAGCCAAGGGGTGATTATATATCTTGTGACAATACTTTTTCATGATAGCAGCAAATTAAAGAACATTAATTTGTTAACTTTTAATGGCTACAGTTTTTAATATCATTTCTGCTTATCTGGATGTACCATAAATACAGCTAAAATTAAAACTCTCACTGTCTTAAGAACTTGAAAAGTATTATAAATGTGATACAAAGATATATAGAAATAGTTTTTGGTGGGGTGACCCCCTGCAACTCCAAATTTGAACCAGGTAGAGGAAATTCATAGCCTAGTGCTTATCAGTGTGTTTTTTGTTCGGTTTTTTGTAAAGTAAGGAGTCGAAATTATGAGAAAATGATTGGGAAGGGGGTAAGAGAAAGAAGTCAAAGAAGGTGGAGAGAGAACATTCTTTTCCTCACCCCCTCTCTCCTTGTTTTCTGATTTGACCTTGGTTCAGTTTTTATGTGGCTGTATCCATTGCCTGCGCCACTGACAGAACCAAACTTCTAGTATTCTATCTGTGAAACAGGACCAAAATTGTTGTTCTGGGCCCCTACCAGCTGTGTATCAGGATATGAGGTACAGACCATGATTGGCCTGTTCAAAAAGCCATTGTCAATTTGCCAGTCAGGTGGGAGGGAAATTCAAAACACATTTCCAGTAATTTGTTGAGTCCATTGGGGTCCCAGAACAAGGATTTAATCGGTGTTGCTTCACAGACGTTACTCATAGCCTGATAGGGGTTAGTTGACATCTATGTAAACAGTGCCAGGGGCGGATCCAGGATTTTTTTTAGGAGGGGGTGCACTCGTCTCTTGCTCTAATTCAACACCAATAAACCACATAGTTTTTTTTTTTGCAGAATACCAGTTGTATTAGAAAACCGCAGGTCATATCTTGGGGGGGGGGGTGTGCACCCCCTGCACCCTCCCCATAGATCTGCCCCTGAGTGCTGCTACTGGCTACTACTCTCAAACAGAAATGGAAAACACAATGAAAAACAAAGAAACAAGCCACCTGCTATGCAGGCTAAGGAAAATCACAATTTAAACGACATCCCTTTCTGAAACAGGACATAATATTGTTCACTAGGTATGAGGTATTCTGCTCTAGATTTTCAATTCACTAACTTAGTAAATTTACTGATCAAGTTTGCCAAACTTCATGCACACAATATCCAGGAAGATTTTGGTACAGCCATTATAAATATCCAGTCAATCGAGTGATTGATCAGCCTCATATATAGCTTCAGTGCACAAAATTGAGGTTTAATTCAGAACTATTTTATGTTTGCAGCCCAAAAATTATTTATTCTTTCATAGAAATTTAACTGGCTGACCCTATCCCCGTTGGTGTTATATGGTGTTATAAATAAGTCAAGTTAACAACGTCAATTTCTTTTGTCTTCTAACCTGAATGAATGAAAAAGGTTAACGGAGTCATTAAAACGTAAAATTGAGGGTTGAAACCATATTAACAGACATTTCTGCTGCATTTGCCCCCATATAAGTTTAAGCTTACGACACAAGCACAATTTACTACTAATTTTATATCTATTAAGACACTTAAGTGGGAAACTACCTTAGTGAGAAAACGTTATTTTCGAAAATAAAAAGAAGAGACAAACCTCGCCATGTGTCGGTCGAGACATTGCCTACAGAATCTGTGGCCACATCTGGTGAGAACCGGTTCTCGCAAAGCCAGATAACAAATTGAACACTGCAGATCTTCGTCAATAGGACTCACAAAGTCCTCATCATAACCAAAAGACATTTCAGAGCTCAGATCGCGATCAGTCAGCTCTTCCACCAACCTCCCCTGTCAGCTGCCCTGTTCGCCTTTTTGTCAGCAGCAGCCCGGAAATCAGCTGATACACTGTGTGCCAGAAGAAATTCGTGAGCCATACGAGAATCACGAGAATCGCGAATAATTCAATCCTGTGAATCAGCTGAAATATCAGTAAGAGTTGGTCCATGCGTCGAGTGGCCACAGGAGAATCACGAGAATCACGAGCCGCCGCAAGCAAGGGTGGCGCAGTGGTGAGAGCACTCGCCTCCCACCAAATGAATCCCTGAGTCGACGCCATATGTGGTTTGAGATTGTTGCTGGTTCTCTCCCTTGCTCCGAGAGGTTTTTCTCTGGGTACCTTAGTTTTCTTCTCGCCTCAAAAACCAACACTTCCAAATTCCAATTCGATCTGGAACGCACGGACACGATTAAAACGAGTTCTCAATAAGTCCTAGTGCTTCGTGGGCAAACTACTACAATTTAGTCTAGTGGAGCCGGAGCAGTCTTGCGTGACGAGCTTGTGACGGCCCCGGTAGGAAAATTCAGCATCTCCCGCCCCAGGCAAATCCCGGGCATTTGACCATCATTTGAACCCAGAGGAGTGGGGAATGTCGCCTTTGCCCACGTGGGGTGGGGAATTTGAACCGGAAGCGTCAAGTTAAGCTTGTTTCGTGGCTTTTTTGTACAACGTGGTTTGATAGATGCGACCTTTCTCCTAGTGAAATGGAGGAGTTTAAAGCATTTGTAAGAGAATTGCTTGTTGGACAAATACCTTTTACTTTGAAGCTACATGCTTTTCAAATGGTAATGTCTGAAAACGAGTTCAATAGGCCATTTCCGAGTTCCAAAAACTCTCACTTTCAAATTGAGGCTATAACTTAACTGAGTGCAAAACCTTTGTTGGGAAAATGAGTTTCATTTCCATGAGAATAAAAAATCAGTTTCATATCAATAGCTTCGTGCTTAGCCTCGTTTTGAAACAAAGGCTTAAGGCAAATCGGAAATGGGGTTGTGTAGGCTACAGCACCACCAATAATTTCGTCGGGGATTTTTTTTCCTTTTTCTGGCATTTACAAATTAAAGGCACTTCTAATCTTTGTGTTAGAAGCAAACACAATTTTCTTTGAATGACCACAATAGTGCCGACTATCAGACAGAAAAAACCTTAGGCGCGTTTCTCAGGGATGAGTGATCGCTTCCGGCATCCACTTTTTCTAGGTTTCAATATCAAAAACCTGTAGCTAAAATCTGAAAAACTCCAAAAATCATGAATGGCACCCAAAACGAAAAATTTGATACTTTGTTGTCGAATTCGCTCGCCTTTATAGATCTTTATAAAACTTGAAATAAGTCACCTTTTTTCAGATAAGGCCGTATATGTCTCATTCGAGTTGCTTAAGTCAATTATCCGAAAGTTATTATTTAGTTTCATTTGTCGTGGAAAAATCAAGCTTTTCGCTGTTTTCATGTGTTTTCATCAGAATAGCAAAATGTTCTTCCTAAACAAAATATTGGAATAATTTTGCCCTTGCTTATTCGGCCATTCTCATGAAGCGTTCTATACTATTTTAACCACAGTAAAAGCCCAAAAATCGTGGAACCTACTAAAACCTGTAAGAAACATTCCCAGTTTCCTTGAACTTGTTCCGATCCGGCTTTTCCAGACGATCGGGTTTTCCCCGGTATAGTGAAACAGACCAGGCTGCGCTACTCAACAAACTCGGGTCACGTATGCAAGATTATATTAAACTATTTTTCTTTTATAAACTCTTACTCGATGGAGAGGAAACATAACAGTGCAGCAAAACTTTCCCTATTTGTATCGTTTCTTTTTGTGTTACAATTCGGCTGGATTCTCGCGGAAACATGTGAAAAGATCGACAACTGCTCATGCCGAAAAAGCAACGGGAAAGTTATCAGCCTGAGGGAAATCGATGGACCTAGTGGACCTGCGTGAGTACATCTTATAGCAACTAAACGTTTTTTCTTCCACGAGTGAGTAAGCGCAAATTTAAGAAAGAAATCACCACATTACTTATGTAGGTCAGTGAACACCCATCAGTAATATCTAGTAGTATTCTCAAAGTGGCTCCGTTTCAAATTGGGTTCGCAAGCTCAATGGATTTATGTATTACAAATGGTCAACTTTCCGGAAGTGAACCCGGGGGGTAACATTGTCATTTTGGCCTATGTGCCGCTATAGACATGTTTTGTGGGCCAGTTTAGTCACGATGATAGGATATAGAAATCAAAGTTCCGAAACCTAAGCTCCTCCAAATCTGCATGGAAACGCAATGCATGTAATCAAGCCCAGACTTGAGTCCTTGCACGTAAGCCGATTCAGCTTAGTTAACCCTGGGCTGCCTGTGGGATAGCCAATCAAGTTTTTATTCAGTAGCAAGTCGTCTCCGACCAAAAAAAGACAAAATGGCGGACGCATAGACCAGAAGGGGTTGTGTCTACATTTTCTGTGCGATTGAGACGATCAATTGACTTTTGAGGGGAGGGGGGGGGGGGCTGGTTATTTTCAGATGTTATAAACAAGAAAATATGGATAGCATCAATTCCACCAATATGAGTAAAAATGTAAATAAGCAAGTTACCCTTTTGAAACGAGAAAAGATAGGTATTAATTTTAACTGGACTAATGCATGCCCTGATACATGTGGGAATTTTGAATTTTGTGAGGGCATGTGTGTGAATACGACCTATTGCATACCGCAGAAAATTCAATGGGTTTCTACCTTTTTGATTGACAGTATTTTTTAGGGAAAAGGGTAATGAATGTATACCCAATCAAATAGAGAACTTTTCATTTCAGTCTTAAATGAGAACTATACCTCGGCAAAGCACCCGGTACCAAAGGTATCAACGATGTGGTGGTAGCCATGGACAGCTGTTTCATTCTCATAAGCATTGCATAGCCCCAGGCGAAAGATCTCATTTGCGATCACTGACATCGCCGGTTATTACCAAGGCGAGTGCTAAAGAACTTCTTTAAGCGCCAGCCCCACCGTAGACAAGTGGTGTAGTAGAACTGGACATTATTTATAGGGGTGAAAGTTTTGTTGTGGGATTGATTGCTTTTATTTCTTTTTAAAGTTTCAAAGGAATTCCAACTAAGGCGCCCTATCGTACAACACTTGTGTTTGACTGGAATCCTTGCACAAGGTTTAGCGAAGGTAGTAGCTGCATTGACCTTTTGGTAAGTGTTTTAAAGGCTATATAGCAGTAAATGGCACAATTAAGCAGATACAAAAGTCATTAGGCAGCTGGCCCAAATCTTACGATTTATAAGTAAAAGGAGTGAGGACTGTAGGTGGGGCAGCACTAACGTACCCAAGTGCAGTAGATGTTCTCCGTCCGAAGAATTGAACTCGGAACGACTGAGAGAAAAAATTAAGCTTGCTGTTGGTCAGAGCAGTTCTCGAACTCAGGATCTGCAGACAGCGATTCGATACGCTGAGAGCCTGCGTAGCTGGTGGAACCTTCAAGCGGAAAGCACCAATGGAACGAATTTTGCTATAGGCCGCGAGAAGAATGGGAAACGTCAACCCTGATCCCGCCAGCTACGCAAGTTAATGCTGACTGTGGCGTTTTTTTTATTATTATTATTATTTTATTTTTTTTATTATTTTTTTTTAAACGCTCAAAATCCATTCGCGGTTCGGGCTAAAGCAATGTTGATATTTTTTAAAAATCACTCTCTTGCAAATAAACTTCCAATTTAACTCGAAGTAGTTAAAACACTTTTTGTGCATACTTAAGAAGGTATTAAGCAAAACTGTACCTGCTTGCGGTGAAAGCATGTTTCATTTACATGTATCACAAGATTATTTATTGGTCAAAATTTGAAGGGCAGAAATACAGTTGAGCGACACGGTCCCCTAATAGCTTCCCCTTTATTTGCTTTTAAGATCTGCCAAAAGTTTTCTTTGTCTCCGGAGAAAACCATTCCATGCGGTGCCACTGTTGGTAGTTTTGAAGTAAACAGCGAAGGAAATACAGTCATGAATTACGAGCCTGTCGTTGACGCAACCGGATACAAAAGGTAGGTTAGAGTTCTTGTAAATCGGCCTGCGTTTAATAACATATACTTTTAAAAACCACTGAAGACGTGATTTGGTTAATTGATGGTAAGCGACTGATTTTGGTTATTTATGGCTCAGTCTGTTCCAAGCGTTCCCATCCCCAGGTCCTACTCATCAAAAGTCCTCCCGGGGGTGGCGAATTTGTCATATAATAAATTTGGTTAGTCTTCTGCCTCTTTAAAAAGGAAAGCCTATAGGATAAAAAGTATATAAGCACAACCTTTATTCAAGAAATTATATCAAATTCTGCTTATTGTTAAGGTTGCATGAAAACGTTGTTTGTTCATTTGAAGCGCTAAAATTTTGTTTGGTCCTCATAAAACTTGCCTGCCCCTCTCCTGTTACATGATTTCTGCGGTATATTTACCTCACAACCTACTCCCCGCGTGGTTTTCTTAGACAAGTAACTTTACTCCCTTTTGTCTCTCTTACCACTGACTACAAAGTTTCTCAACCATTACGTTGAAAACGAAAAAGTAATGACCTAAAGTTCGTCTTAGATCAATGCACGTGCTTTAATATCGGAGCCACCTTAAACAATTAAAAATTCCATAAAAGGAGCGAAATTAACCCAAAATTGCAACCCAAAGTTTGATGGTTTTATAAAAAAAAATCACCTTTACCACACCCTAACCAGAGGGAGGGGGCGATTTTGAAGAGAAGACCACTATATTGAGAGAAAACGTAATTGAGGGCTTTGACGAGCTGTGAAAAGAATTTGATAGCCTGTGAGCGAGCTCTCCGGGACGCTCTGGCGGCGGGGCTCGGAAAGGAATGAGACCTTGCAACTACGTCTCTACGTCTCTCTCTCTCTTCTCTACAAGCCGGAAGGCCGCAGTTGATGTGAACACTTTCCACATGAGAAATTGGTGCTGAAAACCGTTCAGTGAATTATTTTTATAATTATTGTTATTATTGTTATTATCATTATTATTATTATTATTTTGTTATTATTGTTGTTGTTGTCGTTGTTGTTGTCGATGATGATACTTATTGGTTTACTTGTCCATCGACCATCCATTTCAAGTTTCTAACAAAATGCGACAAGTGTCATTACAAAGTGCGACAGCTTCTTTTTTTGCAAAGTGTGATTTTCTGTTATTACAAAGTGCGACAGCTTTTTATTACAAGTGCGGCAGGTATTACAAAGTGCGACAGAACATGGAGTCATCAGAGCTAACCGATGCTTATATATCCCCACCAATTTGCACCAACTGACTAATTTTTAGCTAGTGAACATTTTTCATCTTGTTTTTTTCTGGATATCCCAACCTATCCCATAATTTCACGAATTTAGTTTTTGTGACTTCGTCACTTCTCTTCTCTATTAAAGCTGAAAGAAGACGTGGCACACAAAGGGATTTACCAAAACGCTAGCGCTCGAAACACTCACTTTAATGACGACAATCACTTACAAAATGATGCCTATCCTTTCTAATTTTTTTTTTCAGGACCTTCAAAATTACTCTAAAATGTGATCCTGGCAAATTTCCAGGCTACACAGACGGTGTTACAGAAGTTTACACTCCCTTAACATCAGAATACGTAAGAACTATGGTTCTACAGCTGTATTTGCCTTACTTTTATTTTCAATCAAAAGAAAATGATTCCTTCTCTTTTCACATTCTCTCTTGTTTCCGACTGTGTTTTGGGCAAATGTTTTTCCAACATAACGACACTGGGATTTGCTCATGGCTATTCGAGTACTGCCTATGATTAAAACGACCTTTTAAAAGGCGAAATACCTTCACTCCCAAAGTTTTCTCTAAGTTAAAATCTGAGAAAAATCTCAAATTTCATATTGTTAAGCACTGAAAATAAATAGGACAGGCGAGATAGAGATTACTGTATTTGAATGGTCACACCATCAAAAGTTAAAACAACAAAAGTCAAAAGTTAGAACAACAAATGATTTGCGTCTTATCTTCAAGGTAGGTTACAGACCACCCAGATTGGTCAAAATATCTCACAAAAAAGTACAGATAACGTGTGGTATTCCTCAAGAGCCTGTTTTAGGTCCAATATTATTTCTTCTTTAAAATAATGATAATAACTGTCAACGAAAAACTTTGTAATTTATACGATTGGCTCTGCTGAAACATAAGTTTTAATGTTGAATCAAACTTTTTAATCTTTCATTCATACCTCAGTTAGCTGTAAAGAAGATATAAAGTATTTGGGTGGTTGAACATGTCTTAGATAAAATAAGGAAAGCAGACTTGTTCCTTATGCTGGCTGGCTTCAACGGTAGTTGAATTTGTTTACAGACAACAATTTACTCTTTTAAACTGTACTTTAATTTTCGGACATTTAAACATTGTGCATTCAACATGTGTCGAAACTTTACCTAATTGATCTGTTTGTTCGCAGAGTATGACATTTTCGTCAAAATGCGCGTGTGATGATGGCTGTTTCAAAGAATCCAGCTGAAGGGTGTACAGGTCTTGACATTGGAATCGTTTATAAATAATGTGTAAGTATTTCTATTTTGCAGCCAAGGGTGATGCTCGAAAAACCAAGTAGACATATCCACTATTTTGTCGTCCTATTGTGTGAAGTTTCGTTAATAATGTCATTGTGTGAGGGCCAGGGATCATTGTTTGTGTTCTTTGTGATGTCACTTGAGACTTGCTACTCACTTGGCATAGGTGCACCAGCCTCATCCAAGCAGCCTAATAAAATAGCATACTCTAATGGTGTATTTTTACAATAACTGAGTGATTCCTCGCGCGCTGACTGACTGGCTAATTTTTACCATTAACAAGGGGACAGATGGATAAATAACTGGCGCCAATTTTTTTAACGTTATATTAGCACCTTAATTATTCCAGCTCTTTCATAACGAAAGTCAGAAAATTTCGCCCAGCAATCATTTGAAATTTATGGATATTCCGATTAGCTATTTTTACACCATCCTTTCCATTACTCCGTACACGTGGTTGCAAAAAAAAAACCATATCCATAGTCATTATCACGGCTACCATAAGTTTGTTAATACGCGTAGATGTCGGAAGAGACACTTAAGGTCGACGAGAACCAAGATGACCAAACCTTTCGGATATTGTTGTCCATTTCTTTACCTCGGCATTTAAGAAATTCAAATTTTAGGTTTCTTTTTAAGAGTAATTAAAAGAGTTTTCAATAGTATATTCCATAATTCAAAACTCTTTTCAGTCTTATAAGTCGATAATTTTTACAGATTTTGAGTTTTGAATCTTAGATTTCTTAGTGTTATTTTATTCTATTTTCCTCTTTCGATTTTCTTCTTTATATTTTAGCTATTTATGAGATAATTACAGGACCCTTTCGATAACAGTTTTTTTATTAGAACTGATAGGTTATCCTGTATAAATATTCACGTTATTATTATTATTATTATTATTATTATTATTATTGTTATTATTATTATTATTATTATTATTATTGAGGGGAGGTTAGAAAATTATGGGCGCTTTCCACTAGAAAGCTCAGAAGAAAGATACATTCCGGTTGCACAGACCTGACCTTAGGACGCACGTTTGATTCGCACCCAACACAACGAAACCAAAATAAAACAGAAATCATGGGAGAAATGGTCGACTCCCTTAACACATCATTATAAAATCATTTACCTGTGATTGTTGAGCACTGATGCTTTAACAAAGCAGAAGTCTGCTGTTGTTTACTCACAGATGGAGGATTCTAACAGAGATCCACCAATATCCGCTATATTGTACTTGTAAGCAGGACTGAGAAGAGGTTTTGGGGACAACAACTTTGTAAAATGGAAAGACGCATTTCGGTTCTACCGGTAGGACCGGTCAAAGTGCACCTTTAAAGGCTGTTCCAAATATTCAGGAGGGACTGAACCGAAATGGTCCTTTCCATTTGAATTCTTGAAAATTTTTTCATTTATCTATTTTTTATGCAGAATGGAGTTACGTGCCAAAGCCTGATTTCTGGGTGCAGCTCCCTCGGAAATTTAATGCCAAGCAAGATAAAAATAGTACTTAGATTGCACTGTTATAAAATGAACACTATTTCTATCGTTGTGTAAAATGGTTGATTTTCGTGATCTAAACCCAGCTGGAAGCTTTTAAATAAGTCCGCTACATGCTCTAGCATGATGTGGTCTTGACTTTGAATAGCAATATAGAGCATTTCTCAAAGCGTTCTAAGCAGACTATAAGTAATTGATGGAATGATTGTATAAACTTAAATATCTTTTGTGAGTACCTTTTTTGCATGATTTTTCCTGACCAGACCCTAGTTGTTAAAAATGTGGATAGCGCTAGCCACTGGGTAAATCACTATCCCGTTGATAAGTGTCAGGTAAACCAACTGCGTTATCCAATGGATAGAGATTTACACGGCGGATAGCGTTATCCACCTTTTGATGAACTGTTGCCTGGTCTATATGGGGATTCAGTTAAGGTGGTCGCTCTAAGGTGTCCATTCAGTGTCCTCTAGACAAAGCAAGCAATTAATGAATCGAACTTAAGGTATATCTCTGACCAAAGGGCACAGGAGAGAGAGACCAATAAAATAAGTTTTAGAGAAAACCGTGTCTTCCCTTTTTACTGGGCTGCCTGTGCGCCCAGTCATAAAATGGGCTTTCGGTCGTCGGTGTCAAAAAGTGGTCGCCCGGGGGAGGGAAGACACGAGGGTCTGGTACCGAGAAATGATGTTCTCACAAATGGTTTCATATGAGTTTCTCTTGCACGAACCCTGCACGGACACTTTTTGTACCTCGTCTGCGCTCCCCCTGAAAAACCCACAAAGCGTTGCGAACCTGAAGAAGGCTATTTGCGTTGTTCGAAGCGATTCGATCATGGGAGTCGCTCTATAATTTTTTTATTGTTCGAGTTTAAGTCAGTTAGATGATGTTGGCGCTGGGAAACTCAGAGAAATGCTCGCGTTGCATTCAAACCGACACGCTGTTCACGGTAGGTTCACACTAAAAGATGACTGTGAGCGTCAGGTTTGGAACGCCGTGGCCGCTTCGTGAACTCAAAGAGAGGATTATCGATCGATGTAGTACATGAGCAATTAAGAAGCACAATTTATGAGCAAGGTATTTCACCAGTTGACGACACTATGGCTGATGACTTGATTGTAAGCCTTCGTAGTCAGTGAAGCGAACAATTCAGTTGCCGATGAATGGCACTACGCACGTCTATGAGCGAGGGACGTGACAACTTTGCCATGTTAGAAGACTGGCTTTTCCTTTAAATATTTCCTTCTATTTAATGAAACACACGCCACTTTGGAGGTCTAAATTTCGGATACTGAGGATAAAGAAGACACGGTCAAAAATAGGGACCCTGAGAATTTCGCGCACAATGCACAAGTTTAAAGCTTCACGGGAACATCCCATCCGGGAGCTTCACAGAGAGCGACTTGAGGAAAATAGGAGCTATTACTGACAAGGTTTGGTGACTGAGTAGAGCATACAAGTGTAGCCCACGTCGAGGTTTCAGGGGGTTTGCTTTTGTTTGTATTTGTATCTTGCTAAGCTTTTATCATTAAATTTGTACATGATCTTGTGATCACAATTCTGTGTTTTCGCCCATTCAGCAAGCACGCTATATTGATGTCAGCATTAGCGAGTTTCAGAAACATGCCTTTGAAAGTTTTTTAGCTCTCGTGATGTCTCTTGATATTTCTTTTACCATTTTATGAAGATGTTAACTGAAATCACCGCAAAATGGAAACTTAAAAAAGCGTATAATCCATTTATCTCGAAACATAACACACATGACTTATACGACCTTTATTTTCGTAAAGGTGTTTTGTATACGAACGAACACAGTCAATGTGAGGGGCAAAAACAGCATTAATATAAATGAACCATAGGGTTTTAACTAATATAAGGATCAATTATTGTGCATTGAGATGAATCGCTTGAAAAGAGAGACTTCGCTTGAAGATGTGATCAGAAGTAAACAAAGGCATAATAGTGCGTCACGTTCAGTCTTTTTAATATCCAAGGAGTCACTGTGAATAGTGTTTCCATATTGTTTAGCTGGCACAAAAACTTCGGACGAGTTATAAAGCGGCATAGTTATCTTCCATGAAGAAAAGTTAGTCTTGGGTGAGACAAACAGAACTGGAGCGAATTTTTAACTCGCATCGGTATCAGGTAAAAAATATGTTATCGATCGTTTCATCTATTTACATTGTTTGAAGTGCGTGCTGGTGAAAGCAACATGCGAGCGAGAAGTCTTGAAACTTTTTTAGGTCTCAAAATGCAAAGGATTTTATTCCTTTAAGTTAGAGAAAAATACCGTGAGGAAATCTTAAAACTGAATATTTTTCTTCTTGTGGAAAAAATAATGCGTTTTCTTGTAGACTGTGGACCGCAAATTAGGATCGCACTTTTCACAAACATGCGAATTCCGAAGTTCAGAAGCCAACCGACGATTGCGTTTTTCGCTGGTGTCAATCATCTTAACGGACCTCTTAGGAAACAAAACTCTACTTCACGGGTTCAAAAGGTCATAGTTTGTGATTTGTGGATTTCGATCCGTTTTGTGTGTTTCTCTGTTTCAAGGTTCGTTGCTTTTGATCGTAATTATGGGTGTGTTCCTTTCGGTGAATCCAAAAACGGATTTTAGATCTAAGAACGGATTTCGCGTTCCTTTCGGCAAATCCAAATCCGGATTTTTGATCTGGTGAATCCTTTTTGAAAAAGGATTCATTGGATTTGAAATCCGAAGAATCCAAATCCAGATTAACGGATTAGTGATCTACGCTGTTTCATTCACAGTGGATCCGAAATTAGTCAGATGATCCAGCGGTATTTCCAGTTGAAGTATTCCCATAGAGGCCGTAGAGTTTCCTCGTTGCTGTCATTTGCCGCAAAATATCTGAAAACACTAGAAGATTGTTCCTGGTACATTAAAATATCCATATACTAACCATTTGTCTCTAAAGATTGCTTGAAATCAGAAATAAGTAAAAGTAACAAATGGACTGCTATCTAACTACAAACTCGCTTGTAGACGAGACATGCACTCGATCGTGTTACATAAAAAAATCCGTGTTATGGAACTGGATCAAACTAGCCGACATTCTTTAGATAATTTTCAATTTTAAGGCGCTTCTTTCTTTGTCTGTTTTATATCTTCCATCGTCGCTATTCGAACTGCCGACCACTAAATCCTCCACGGTATAATCGCATAATTTGTCAAAGAGTAGAAAACACGTCATTTTTTGAGAGGCTGTCGTGCATATTGCATATTGTAACAAGGTTACCAAGGTTACAAATCCAATTTCGGATTTCACGTTCCTTTCGACCGCGAAATCTGGCAAATCTAGGATCAAAAATCCCTTTTTGGATTCGCCGAAAGGAACACACCCATATGATTGAAGGCAGCGATAAACACAATTGTGAAGGCGGCTTTTGAACTTTAGAGTTCGCATGTTTGTGAAAAGCGCAGTAAAGTCTCCGTGCAGTCAGTGAGGCCCCTGGATCAGGCGGGATCAATGGGCAGTTAACTGTCTGTTTTAGTATACCTCTGGTTTTCATATAATACAGTATTTCTGTCTAGTGTAAATCAGCTCATTATACTCGTAGAACGACAACAATTTTTGTAATTTCCAGTTACGTCAAGTTATACTGTCACGCTATATTTTGGGGTACAGAGGTATTAGGGGAGGGGTACGTGGAAATAATGCAAATTGTTTCCTGCTTAGAATTAATGGCTAACTTGTTTTGTGTAATAAGATAAGAGGCCCCAGTTGTTCAAAAAATGGATAGCACTATCCAGTGGATAAATTCCTATCCAGCAGATAGATATTAGAAAAAAAAGATTTCTTTTCTCAAATCCTACTTCCCAGTTCCAAGTTCCACTCTACTATTCGTTGAAACACTAGACTGAAACTAAAGATTTCTCATGTCACGTCTGCTCAACTAGACTGCGCCACAGACGGAACCAAATTCCTATAGTAAGTCCGTCAATGAAACAGCGCCAAAATAATCCTTGTTCTGGGCTCCCCGGGTACCAGGATTTAAGAACGCGCCGATAAGCCAGTGTTAATTCACCAATCAGCTTGACGGGATATTGGAAACGCACGTTGAGTCTGTTGGGGGCCCAGAACAAGGATATCGGCGCTAATTCGCAGGCATTTTTATACTAAACTGACGGGGTTAGATTACCTTTGCGACGCTTGCAACCTCTAATAAACCAACTTATCCATCTTCTCCCGAAGTATACTTCTCCTCTCGTTTCGTAATGTTACGTTTATTTGCAAATGGGTGATACGTGAATCAACATTAGAGAGGGCGTAACGTGACAATTTTCAACAAACTTGACGAGTACTGTCTTTGGAAGCCCTTTAAAAGGGTCTTTATATTTGATTTAAAGTACAGAGGAGAGGCGGTGGAGTGGCAGATTTCAAAGAAGCACTAAACACCGGCTACAACTAATTCTTTTTGGATGCCCCATAAAAAAGCACTTCAGAATATTAGTAAAAAGGAAGGGAAGTTTGTCTTAAAATACTTTTGTAAGCAACAGAACGGTAATTTGACGAGAAATGCTATTTGACGCTACTTGACGTTTTAAGTTGCCTTCAAGTAGCATGTTACTATGCGAATGATAATTACATTCTTAAGCTCGTGTCGGCCATAAAGTACTAAATGTACCTAACGTATACTCGCTCAAAAACTGTAAAGGCCCGAATATTTTTTATATATTTTTTATATTTTATATTTTTTATATATTTTTTTTTAATGTTAAAACATTACAAAGAACTTCTAAACCCTATCAGCTAAGGGTTCGAACAGAAAGCCAGCGATTTTAGGTTACAAGTTTGCAATATGAATTTGGTTGAGTATTGAAAGCTGCTGCCACTAGATCAGAATTAACCCTTGACTACGTCTTCAATTGATGAACTTAAAATAATTGCCTCCTAAAATGAATTAACTCTTGACTGCTTGTTAAATTCATTAGCTTAAATAATAGACTCCAAAACTGTAAACTTTCCGTCTTCCTCGTGAAACAGTAGGTCGATTTTAAACTCCGTCGACAAACCCTGAATCTAGTCAACCTCTTCCACTCTATCCCTAAACTTCCTATCATTAACGACACCTGATTTTGAATATAAACGTTTGGTAGTAAGAAGTGACAAGTCCTTTTGGAGGCCAACGATTCCTAAAAAAATCGAACTCATGATAAAAGTCAACTCGAGCAATATTTTCCCTCATCGTCTGGTTTCTTTTCATGTTCGAATTCGTCGGAATTTTTGCGGAAACATGTGAAAAGATCGACGTCTGTTCGCGCAGAAAAAAAAAACGGGAAAGTTATAAGTTTGAGAGACGTCGCTGGAGGTGCAAAGGGACCTGCGTGAGTCAACTATAGTAACGTTTAAACCATTTCCTTTTTTCAAGGTTCAAACAGCTAAAATTGATAGAGAAATGCCAATTTAAATATTTGAAAATAAGCAAACACTTAAGGCTATTCGAATGCACAGTCGATTTCGAAGCAGGTCCCTTTGAACGTTCACGTTTTGTTCAATCTTTATATAATAATTACGATGGGGTTACTTAGGCCTTGCGTTAACTTACTTTTTTGCCGCACGAACCGACAATCGTATAAACAGATGCCTGCCAGCCGCTTTTAAGCTTATATGGTTATTGAAGTAAATTTTTGAACCATTCCCTTAGGGAAGAAAGACAAGTTCAGTTTAGCAGGCCGGTGCTCTCTAACGGGCAGCGGCATGTAGGTTTGTATGTATGTAATGGGTTCCGGTCCTCGCTCCTACACTTTTACTTCCGCGAAGAGTTGCAAAAACCTATCCGATCTGTAAAGATCCACTTTCAAGATTACGGGCTCGGCGCAGCTTCCCTCTGTTTCAGAAATCGAGCCAAAATCCGGGGGGGGGGGGGCCATCCGGTATGGTTTTCGTGCCGGCGCAAGAGCTATCCGATATAGTGTAAACATAGCCTTAGGTGTTCGTATACATTTTTTTCAACTCGCATACCTCTGAATACGCACTAGTCAAAACAGGTGACTGACTGATGTATATTATTTTAAATTCAAACTAATTTCTTCGTTTCTGATTGCCTCCAATCCCATGGTTATTTCTTCGTAACCAGCTAGCGTTGACCAAATTTGGAAGACATCTGCATTATTGGATTCGGCTTTCATATGGTATGAAGAATTATGGAGATCTCGCCTCGTGCTAATCGGCCTAGGCCAATAACACTCTCCTCGATCTCCACTATTGTCCAGATCATACTTAGCCTCATTAAATAAATGTTAATTATAATTCGATGCATATTGTTCTCCCTTTTCATTGGCCGAGAGCCCGCCACGTGACCTGCAAATAACTGCCTACAAATAATGGTCTGCTCCTGCCCAATGTCGTCTAACTTTATTGGGCTGCAAATAATATTCTGCTGATACGTAAGAGAAACCACGCTTTTCTCCATCTTGCGATCACTCTCGCGTGAAAATGGTAGCCTCCCGAAGATATTTATCAAAAAACAAACTCGGTGACCGAATGATAAAACAATTATTGAACTCAGTTATCGCAAAATATCGTGACTTGTCAGTGTCTCGCAGATCAATTATTTGCCTCCGCCTTCGGCTTCGGCACTGACAAATCACGATATTTTGCTCAACCTTGTCCAATACTAGTTAAATATTCCACGGTGTCGTGGAAGGAACCACCAACTTCATCACCCTTCTCCACAAAAACTACTCAATTAAGACTAAACAATAACACGCGATTCAAATAGTGACATTCGGAATAGACAAAAATTCAAGTCAAAATTTGAATCAGAGAGACGTAATTTCTTAACAAAGCCCAGAAGAGACGACGTGATTTCTTGAAACAGCAGTGTTTGATGGGAAGGAGCAATGGAGTATCAACAAATACCCAGTTGAACTTTTCCAAGATACTTGCGCCACTTTCTCGACCAATTAAGAAGAAAAGCAAACTAGTCAGATCTCGCTGGTAGGTGCACGCAGTGGTCAACTCGAGACTGCATGCGTGACGCTTATATGTCAAAATAGATTTTGAAGAGATCCGACGACTATTACATGTTTGAGATTGCATTGTAATTTTGTCCATTTTTTTAGTTCTAGCGGAGAGAGAAGCAAGGACTTTGGTAATGACTGACAGAATTATTAGAGGCTTGTGTCTGTTTAATCAAACTTACGTCGCGTCAAGATTGTTGGCGTTATTCCTCAGTGTTTATTGGCGCATAGAGTCGGAAATAAACGCATATAGTATTTATCTTTAAATTCTGATTGGTTTATCGGACTGACTGGTTTTGGTAAACTAAAGGCTTTAATAGCAAATCATGTTGAGACCGTCTGGACTGATCACCCAACACTGTTAACTTATTGACAAGTGCTGACATAACCTTGGTTCACATGTAGGCTTTCGTTTAACGTTGTCTCGTCTCTCCTTTGTTCTCGAAAACAATTGATCGTGTTTACCCTGTTTGAATAGTTTGTTTAATACTTTTGGAACAAGGATATGAGCACATAAAGTTACAGTATTGATTTACCGATGGCAGCCATAGGGTCTGGTTTTTGTTCTAAGATAATCGCAATTTAATTCTTAAAACGTTGAGGCTCTTCGAAACACCTCGCACATAAGTGTTTAATTGCTTCTAACATTTGCCAAATTTTTTTAATTATGCCAGAAACTATAGCAGTTGCTTGGTGTTCAAAACGTTGTGAGATGTTTAACCCGCGATCACATGGAGTAACTCGTCATAGCTCTTTAAAGTGGAAATTACTCAAAGAAAGTTAGTCAGAATGTGAACCTGAATCGCTACTCTCAGAGTCATGGCGACCTACATCAACCTGAAGAAACAATGTGTCGTGTTCAACATAGCGCCGGGTTTTTAACATCTTGTGAGATATCAACCTGCGGAACCCTCGAAGCATGGGGTTTTCTTCCACCGTAGGCCGACCCGAAAAACAGGGCGTTTGATCGGGCTCCAATACTGCTACAACATTTTTCCTTTGCGAGGCATCAGGTTGTTGGTCGATAACCCTAAAAGTAACTACATCACGAAAGGGCCAAGGAAGAATGGCGTCGTAATCGCCTTTCATAATACCAACAAATACTGACAGGTATCGGTTCTTGTTTGTTTGATCTCCATCTGGATCGACGCGTACATTTAACTTGTAGCCTTGTTTTCCTGTGTAGAATTCAGCGAATATACTTTTAGTGTTTCCATTCTTAGCCAGCTTTAAGACGTCGCTAAAACCAGTTATCTTCCACACAAATGGAGACGCACTGGTTAATCTCGCGACCACTTTGGCTTGCGAATCCACCTTAGAATTCAGAGCGATATTGGCAGCTTTCCACTCTCTCTTATCAGCATCGATCTGAGCACTAAGAGCAGAATTAAAAGTCGCCAGTTCGCTGTTTTGCGCATCCACCTTGGACACGAGGGCTTCTACCTTGGAAGTGACAAATGAATTAGTTGCTTCAAGTTTTTCGTTGAGAGCAGCATTAGATTCTTTCAATTCTCCCACTTGCTTCTGCAGTTCATCAAGCTTCGTCATCGTTTCTTTAAATGTTGAACACGTTAAGGCCAGATGAAGTCTCGCCGTAGACTGGAGATGAGCTTCAACTTTGTTTCGCTTAATCTGATTATTAACCATCAAAAACAAATTAATAACTTAACGCTTTAATTGCGCCTCATGGCCAGAGTCAAGTTTGTTCTAAGAAAAATGCTTGAGTAGAAATGTTCCTTCCAGCCCCCAAACACTGGTAAAAACGGAATACGGGTATTTACACGTACTCAACGTCTTATCGAGTACATGCAACTTAATATTAAAGTTCAGAATATAACGCGCACACAAATTGGTTTAAAAAGTATGGTTTATTTAAGCAATAGATCACACTTTCTATGGGTTTACCTGTGTGATAACCCACGCGGGATGGTGGGAGAACACGAAAATAGCTTTTAAATCACGAGCCGAAGGCAACATCCCAAGTGGGTTATCAAGTCGGTAAACCCATAGAAAGTGTGATCTATTGCTTTTATAAAATAAAAGTTTTCTATGAGTTTACCGGCACAATAAACCATAGGTTTTTAACCAATCAGAACGCGCGTACTATCTTACTTATTTTATAAAAGAGTATAAAACAAGGAGCTAAAGATGTCACGCCATTCGTGAATCTCACCATACCGCGGTTTTGAAACAAGAACAAAGTTTCTATGAGTTTACCGGCACAATAAACCATAGGTTTTTAACCAATCAGAACGCGCGTACTATCTTACTTATTTTATAAAAGAGTATAAAACAAGGAGCTAAAGATGTCACGCCATTCGTGAATCTCACCATGCCGCGGTTTTGAAACAAGAACAAAGTTTCGCAATTCAGGGTAAAAAATACACCGGAAAAAAACACAAATGAAAAGGGAAAGTTCAAATGAATGCTCGGTTTTCTTTTTTGCGAACAAAGGAAAGCTTTTGGTTACGAAATTGTCCTTCGAGGAATTTTCTTCACGGCGAAGCACCAAATAGCCTGTTTTGAAATTCAACCAAGGCAACGAAGTTTTCGAGGACTTTCAGCGTTACATTTTTTTAACTCTGTGGTCAAGAAAATTACGTTTTTAAAAGGGAATTTATGTATGTATTAATGTTTCACAAACGTGTAGAATTTTGCCATGTGCTCATTCGAATTTTCTTGCTTTTAAGGATTAACTTCTTAGTTTTTGAATACAAATTTTAAAGAAATAACTTCTCTGTATATTGTTTTGAGTATGTTCATTCATAAAATTAGCTCAAACCCGATCGCAAAGGCGTCAACGAATCTTCAGTTATACATTTTTACTCTCAGGCTCTGTTTTTTGGGCACTTTTTGATACGAAGCTAAAGCAATTTGTTTTCAAATTGTCATGATGTTAATGACGTCCACGTTTTCATGGGCCGTAATACGTGCCAGATTGAAAGCACTATTTTACTTTCATAAACTTATTTTTGGACGTCAAATGTACATTCTTTTGCATTGACATTCACAGAAAATCCTCCTAGTTTCTCCTTATGATACATGTAGCTTTGGTGCTCTGACAGCTTTGAACGATTTTGTCTTATTCAACCAATCAAATCATTTGGCCCATTCTTAAAAGGATTGTGATTGGCTGATTTAATATTTAACGGATTCTTTATCTTAAAACAAATAAAGAATCTAACCCTTGACTGTGCTCTGTTTTGTTGTAAAACACTCAAGAAGTAGGGACAAACAGTCGACTACGTCTCGTGTTTCCTCCTACACTTCTAGCCGCTTCATGCGCGCTTAAACACAGCACAGTCAGGGCTTCTCCAGCTTCTCTATTTGTTAAATAGAATATAATAATGCAACATTTTGCGCTGATAGATACTGCTACAAGTTCCCGTGTTCAAAGTCATTTGTCTTTTGTGTTCTTCATGACTTATGAGGGGCACCCGACGAGAATATAGTTCAAAACTACACAAACATAGCCTTGTTGAACGTATTTTAGTATTTAAACGGTAGATATAGGCATATTTTTATCCCCTAGAAATTTTTCATCTGTTCCGGTTTCCTAGCTGAAAGTCTAGTGATCCGAAAATTACAGGGATCAAAACTTACCTTTTGGAAATTTCAGCCAGAAAAAAAGCTCCCGAAAATTCTTTTTAGGGTAAAAATCCGTTAAAAATGGGCAATTATACCATTTTTTAGATGTTCGAAAATCCTAGGAGAGGCAGGTAAGCAAGAAATTTTACAGCAAATATCCCGAAAATTCTAGATCTCTAATCGTCTTCCGAACAGATATTTTCCAAAAATTGACGTTGGGTGCCCTTGACTTATATGAACGAGTTCTTTTGTTTTAGGTACCTGCATCCATAAAGGTAACATTTAACTAAAGTAACACAGACACAATATGCGTAAACAATGCACATACCATTTCTTTACAGCCCATCAGAGCATAAGGACAGGGGACCACTGTCAGCGGACATTTGTTTTCAACGTGAGACTTGATCTAAAAAGATTTTAGACCGACAAGTCATGTGTAAATGAACCTTCTTGATCTACAAAATTACGCACAAAATCACGTACAAAATCGCCCTCGGCTTTACACGTCGAATGTACTTACTTTGTTACGAGCAAGAAATGATCCACAGACATTGGGACATTTTAGCAGTTTCCTTTTACAATGATCAAAGTGGTTCTGCATAGATGAAAATATAAACATGACGCATGTTTTCTTATTATATAAACACCAATGAAATACCAAGTGAGCTTTCGCACGAAAACTTGATATCTTCACTTGTGAAAATAACATGTTATCTTCACATGTGAAAATATCACCGTTGCTATGACTTCACAATAAACCGCATCTTTCAGACCAAAAAACTATTTAAGTAAAGTGGTTTGGTATTTCATTGGTGTTTATATATCAATAGAAGGTTTTCACAGTGACGTTATCAAATTGTTGAGTTAAAACAACCAGGTTTTACGAATTCTTATTTACACTAGGTTGAAGATAAAGTTTCCATTCCCGTAGCATGTTTCATTTCGAAAATACAGCAATTTGAACTTCCGAGTTTTTCACAGTGCGTGACACCGAAACAGGAATGCTGTCTCGTTGAAAAAAAGTCTCTCCTCTTGATTTCAGCAGTATAACCATTTAAAGTATTAGAAGATATGTTTATGCGCACGTAGGCTGGTGTTCGAGTGAAAAGAAAGAGCTTTTATAGAAAAAGTGAACTCCAGATGTTTTTGTTGATTTCCGGCGGCCATATTGGTGGACCAAAACGGTACACCAATATGGCGTCTCCATACAAAGCTCTACAAAGGTGCGTGGAACGTTTCGGCAAATAACTCAGAAACTGTGGGCCACAAAGACCTGAGATTTGGACAAATTGTTTATATATTAGTCTTCTGTAACATTTCATTTTCTCGGCGTCTTCCACTGGACGGTTTCTAATTTATTTTTTTGTTGCATGACAGTGAAAACGATCTATATATTTTATTACCCTTTAACTAACCTTCGCCTTGTTTAAATTTGCCTACCCACGTGCACGGTCACATGTTGCCATTTGTATGTTGAGGAACAAGTTATAATTTATTATAATTTATTCATGGCCAGTCTTTATTATTACAGGTTCCCTTGTCAATTCATATAGTTGTCCTATGAATACCAATTCATGATTAGAATAAGTAAGGTGTTCGTTTATCAACATATTTGAAAAATAAAAATCCAAGCTGTTATTTTGTCTTGATGTAAAGGGAATAAGATAAAAAACTGTCCACATCTTGCTTTATAGAATAAATACTTGTACTGGACTGAACACCAGATGTCATCATGGGAAGTATGGCCCAAGCAACTTTGGTAAACAAACAAAAACCTCGTTCCCAGGATTCTCTCTCTTGCTTCGAGAAAGAACCCTGGTTGCGGCTGGTCACGTGGCTCCCAAAATCTGGGAGCCAAAAATAAGGGAGGGGAAGAAGAGTAGATCATTGTCACTGTGACAAAGGCTATTCAGTCCGGGCCCGAGAGGAGTTTGCCACCACGTTTATTATTTGAAAATGTTGACAACACCCAAAAAAATAGTATAGGTAATGTATAATGCAAAAGAGAGAACCCTGGGAACGACGTTGGCTATTCACTTGGTATATCGTGCACCGGCCGATAAATTGACCAAAGCCGCCTGGGTGGTGATTTATGTACACATGAAGTTTGCATTTTCTTTCTCAAATAACCTGTTTTTCTTTCAAAATAATTTTACGGAACTAGCCGAAAGCAACGTGGTTTGCAAACAACGCAGAAACTCAAGCGCCATTTTGAAACAAAAGTTTTCTCCCTGCCCCAGATAGTATTAAATCGTCCAGTCGACAAAATTTAGTGAAGGATCGACATAAACCTACTACGCCATTTATTGACACACATCTCCACATGACCAGCGGCAACCAGGGTTCTTTCTCGAAGCAAGAGAGAGAACCCTGGGAACGAGGTTGAACAAACAAGCCTCATTCACCTACTCTTTTATGTACCCAGCTAGTTCAAATTTTTTAGTGATCATGGAAGACTAGTACACCGGTCCTGCCATAGCCTGTGTGGCAGGTGCAAAAAGGGGAGGGGGAGGGGGAAAGAGAAAAAAGTGAAAGTGGAGGAAAGGGAAGGGAGCCTCCCTTACCCTGTCTCCCCAATCCTCCTCCCTTTTTCCCTTCCCCCCTATCCCCTACCCATTTCAATGCCTGCTACGCAGGCTAATCCTGCCACAGTATAGTCAATCTAAATTATTCAAATTCAAAATTTTACTCTTCATTTGTTCACTCAACATCCTGGGGGAGGGGAAACACCCTCTATGATGGCCTATAAGGGGTGGCTCTGCCCAAAAGGGGTACCTTTCACTGGCTTCAAGAATATGAAAGGGTAGCTAGGGAAACAGATGCATGCATATATGATGCATTTTATGGCTGTGAAAAAGTCTAGAAAATGTTCTGGTTTTGTGATTTATTCCTATTTTAAAGATATTGCTTTTACAGCAGTTAAAAGGGACGCAAAGTTCTAAACTAGGTATGTGAAACGGTTAACATTTGTTAGCATACTGTCCAATACCCCAACAAATATATGCATGGCATTGTTAACTTTCTCTTTGTTTTGCTTTGTTCCTTATTGTTATGCCTTTGTACAATATTGTATTGTGAATACAATATAATACAATGCCATGCATAAATTTGTCGGAGTATTGGACTTTAACCCTCTACGAAAGGGGAACCTTTTCTGTCAAAACTGGTATGTAAAAGGGTAAAGGGTTGGGCATCGGGACAGAGGCTATGCATATAAAACTTTCTTGAGTACACCTCCTCCTCCCCCGCCCCCCTCCCACGACTTAACAAAAATTCAAAGTAGCCTGGTTGCTTAGCTCATTTTAATGTGAAAGCTGGCTATGGCTAATAAATTCACAATGTATAAATGGAGATTCTCACCTTTTTCTCTCTCAGTTCACCAGTCCAATCACATCCAGTATTTGGACATCTTATGAATAAGGACAGAATCTTCCTCCCAGTTGCTTTATCAGGGAAGATATCCTACAAAAAATTATTCAGATTTATATCATCTGATCATTTTTTGCATTTTAAATATAATTTCCTGAATTATTTTTGTCATAAATTATTTTCCTCACATTAAGATAACGATCGTCTGCACAATCAGAATCTACATGTTACAGGTTAAAATTAAATTCAGGTAGAAATTTTGTAACCTAGGTTGATTCTGAATTTCCTTTGTGTCCTGGCCCTAAGTCATGAATAATTAGGGCTAGCTGGAAACAAAGGAGATTGAGAACTTAGGTTTGAACTTAATTTTGACCTGTAATTAACATACACATCATATCCAAGAAGTATTATTACTGTATATATTCAAAACATTTCTGATTGGCTCGGACCTTCAAATAGGGAGATATGAAATGACCCAACTTGTCCTGGCATCTCTAATTCTTGCTTGAGACTAACTGGTTTATGTGTATATAACAAGGGATGACCAAATTTGGAAGACATATATGATATCTGGAAAATGACATTAATAGTAGAGGGTAGCATTTATGGCATTTTGTGGTGTAAATATATATTCTCATTCAATGATAGCTGAAGCAACTGGCAAAGCACGGCACTTGGCGCAAAACACACACACACCTCTGTGCGTTTTCATTGGGTGTACTATTTTAATTCTCACTTGTTAAAAAACATTGTTGACAATAATTACTCTGATTGCACCTACAACTCTTCTTATGTGTAAAACACATAGTTCTCTTTTCTGAGTGGCCAGAACTCATTTGCATCATGAGAGTTTCAGAAATAGGTTTTAAGTAGCTATATCTCATTATGTATATAGCAATCGGTTCATAACTAGTTTCTACAATGTGATATTTTACCTTACAGTGTGTAAGCCCCTCTCGATCAACAGGACAGTTGACAACTTGCTGTTGACTTTTCTGCCTGTTGATAAAAATTTTTAATCTACATGATGTACCCTTGACACTTAAAAACACAAAAAAAATTGAAGATTTTCTAGGAAAGTATTGATCCTGAAATAATGCTAATTTGAGCCAAGAAGTGATCATTCCTGTGAAAATACAGGTGACTCCCGATAACTCAAACCTTAGCTTCTAGGGAAATCGAACAAAGTTTGAGTTAATCAGGAGTTCGAAGCAAATAACCAGAAGTAGGCAAATAAGCAAATAGATGAGGAGGGAATGCAAGTATCATGCACACTTCACAGGGATGGAGGCTGAATTTGAACGGGCCGAGAACAAAAAAAGTAATGACAAAGAATTGACACAGTTGTTTTGAATTAAATTTGGTACTTTTACTTCTATATACTAGTACACCGTTTTTTTTTTCCAACTTGTCAGATGCTCAAAACAGGGTTCGAGTTATCGAGGGTAAAATTGTATAAATAATCTGAAGGGAAACAAAAATTTCTTCGAGTTAGTGGGGGTTTGAGTTATCGAGGATTTGAGTTACCGAGGGTAAAATTACATTGTATGAAGGAAATTGAATTTGGTTCGAGTTAGTGCAAGTTTTGAGTTAGTGAGGGTTCGAGTTATTGGGAGACAACAGTTCTTTTTCACATGGGCAAAATTAGGAATACCTTAGCGATATCTGCTTATCTGAGCTAGTTGACCATAAATACAGTTAAAAAACTCTCACTTTCTACAGCTTGAAAAGTACAGTAATACCTGTAAAAAAAAACATGATCCAAATCAATGAGGGCATACAAATTTCGCTAAGCAACATGATAAGACTGGTGGTGGTCAAACGTTAAATAAAAAATGTAAATAAACAATAAAAAAAGTAAAAGCAGCAATAAACAAATGTGCAATGAAACCCAGTCATTGGATAGCAAGAAGTAAAAAATTAAGGGAAAATTAAGGTTATGAATAAGTCAAGTATTAAGACATCAATTCAGATTATTCACAATCCTATATCACTGATAAGGTTAAAGGAGACATTTAAAACAAAAACAGAGAATAAACCCCAGTGGGGGGGGGGGGGGCACTACCTTATTTGGCCGATACGGGTATGTGCTGCAAAACAGGGTATAGATTTGAAGGTTTTTAGTCTTCAGGGTATAAAATTACACTATTAAGGGTCACAGAGCGTCTTTTTGGACTAAAAGCCTTTCAAAGAGTGTGAAGACTTGCGATAAGCATGAGCGATCGACATTTGCAATACCAATATTTCTTTTTCCTAAATAACTCTTTCCACGATTTTAGTGCGAAAAATTGCTTAATTCTGTATGCAAAGCAAAACAAAACAAATCAGGGTTAGAAAGTAGCGTCCCCTGTAATTTTTTGTCTTAAACAGGGTCGAGGGCTGAAGGCCTCGGCGGCACAGCTCTACCCAGACTTCAAACGAGTGCCCCGCGGGGGTAAACATAAACCGCAATATTTTCATCTCGAGCAGCTGCATTTGCCCCTAACAAAACCACTGACCCGAAGGAAACATTAATTCTCGATCCATAGAGCACCAATTTAATGGGGGTTTATTATTACTTTTTTTTTTTTAAGCGAAAAAAAAAAGAAGAGTAACAAACCTCGCAATGTGTCGGTCGAGACATTCCCTGCAGAATCTGTGACCACATCTGGTGAGAACCGGTTCTCGTAAAGCCAAATAACAAATTGAACATTGCAGATCTTCGTCAATAGGACTCACAAAGTCCTCATCATAGCCACAAGGCATTTCAGAGTTATCACGATCAGTCAGCTCTTCCACCATCTTGCCCTGTTCGCCCTGTTGTTTTATACCTTCATCCAGTGAATCAGCCCGGAAATGATCAGCTGATATGACAATAGAAGTTCATGGGCCATACGAAAATCACGAGAATCGCCAGAATCACGACCCGAATGATTCAATCCTGTGAATCAGCTGAAATATCAGTAATTTTTCGACTGGCAATACGAGAGTCACGAGAGTAACGAGGATCACGGGCCAAATGCAAACTTAAACACCCCTACGCTGGCTACTAATTCATGGTAGTCCCCATATAGACTCCCTATTATCATATCTCTTAAAGAAATATACTAAGTCACATACCAGTCACATACCCTTTAATATACATCCTGTATAGAGTGTTTTCACTCACGTGGCTAGCATATATGCAAATTTTTTGGAACAAAAGAAAGCGTTTGCATAAGAAAGGAGTTCAACTCCCACAGGACTGGTTTGGGACACCAACATGGCCGCCGTTTTATTGTTTTGGGACACCAATATGGCCGCCGTGACGTCATGTGAAAACACTCTATACCATGTATACACCTGTATGTGCCCAGAGGAGTGGGGAATTTTATCTTCGCCTGGGAGTGGTGGCGAATTTAAACCGGAAGCGTCAAGTTTTTTGTGGCTTTTTTGTACGATCCGGGTGACCGGGTCTACGTGGGTCTGACAACGTGGTTCGATATAGATGCGATCTTTCTCATAGTTTATATAGAGAGAGGAGTTAAACGGTAAAACCACAGCATTTTTAAGAGAATTACTTGACCAAAGAGTTTAGCTTCGGACAAGAATATTCAGGAGATGAGCGTTGGCGTCTTGTATATTTCTTTTTGTAAAGGGTGGATAAGATGTCATTTGCTCATTAAGTTGTTCTGTGGGTGAGGCAACGGCGGGGGTTGTACGTTGTAACTGAACAAAAGGCAGAATTTTTTTTCGCACTTTATTACTTTGTAGTGGCCGACTTCCGTTCAGCAAATTAAACCTGCGAAGTAATTTCTTCAATGAGATCGTGAGGGCTGTCTCTACTACGAAGGCGTGTGAGTTAACTGAGTAGTTTAAACTATAAGGTCTTCACCTTGCAAGAGCTTTCTGATCTTTTTTGGAGCTGAGTCTTTCGAGAAATTTCTAGTCAAGGTGCAAAGTGCACTTCCCATGGCGGATCTGGAAGTCTGCTGTGATTGGTCTACGTTTCTTACCGCTCGAGGCAGCAGACGTTTGTGAGGCAGGAACGCATGACGATCCCCTAAGAAAGTCTGGGTGGGAGGCTGGTTCCGATCCGGCTATTCCATACGATCGGGTTTTTCCCGGTATATGAAACTGACAAGGTTGCGCTACCCAAACAAACCCGGGAAGAGGAGGTCACGCATGCAAGACCATGGATTAAAACGTGATTTTTCTTTAGCTGCTTGACCGGTTTATAAACTCTTACTCGATGGATAGGGAACAGTGCAGGGCAGCAAAATTTTCCCTTTTCTGTAAAATTTCTTTTGTGAACCCTCGGCTCGACTCTTGCGGAAACATGTGAAAGGATCGACAACTGTTCGTGCCAAAACTGAGCAACTGGAAAGTTACTGGCTTTAGGCTAAATAAGTATCCACTAACAATGAACAGAAACTTGTGAGGTTTTTCGAAGACAGATTAGAGCCTTTTGAATAGTACTTAAACGGTATACTTAGGGACTGTGGATAATTATCTAAAGGGGAGGTTATAAAAATGGGAAGAGGAGAAAGAATGTTAAGTGGTAGAGGAGTTCTCGCGCGCGAAGCGGGCGCAGCGGAGCACCATTGGTAAGAAAATGAAGTAATCTACCCCTCCGATAAAATTTGGTAATCACGTGACCGTACGCCCGCCCGACCGTCTGTCCGTCCTCACCACAGGCATACCATTGTAAGACAACTCAATCAACAGGTATGGCGACCCAAATGCAACTCGCGGTTATTTTGGCGGGAAATCGCTTACTAAAGAGTAAATAAAGACGAAAACGGAAAGCGGAAATTGTTTCTGTGTCCGTGTTGTCTAAAGTATTAACCTTCGATTCATTGTCCACAAATTTGGAATATAGAGCAAGAGAAGGACAGAGAAAAAGTGAAAGTAAGCGGCGGCCAGGGAAGCTCAACGAGAAAAAGGGCGACAGAGATCTAGAGCAAGAGATAAAAAACAAAAGAGACATTTTTTTGCTGGAAGAGTAACATGAAAATTTTGTGGCCGCGGTGACAAAGTGAGAAATGCTAGCGGCCACCAATGCGAAGTGAAAATGAGCGGCAGTGGAAAAAAAGTGAACGAGATAGCCTGCGTACTGGAAAGTGTTTCCATTTGGTTTCGGAGCAAAGAAAGACCGGTTTTGGCCGCGCGAGAAATGAAATGAGAGCCAAAAAATGAAAGAGGGGGGAGGGGGAGGGGAAGGAAGGAAACGCTTGCAAACAAACCCCTCGATTTTGAAAACCTGCGTTCGCTGGCAGCGACTGATTGGCTCGGCTAGTCGAACAATATTGTATGTGTCGATCAAAGGTTTGTGTCATACTGAGAGGTCATTTATGGTACGTGACACACACGCTGTGATTGTTGTTTAGTCTGGTCGGCAAGATTTACTCTCCTTCTTTTAAACGCAAAACCCTTCTTGCGACTAAATAAGGGTATCAGGTCGTTTAATTTATTCTCCGAAGTACCTCTTGGATCTGAATAACTAAAATCGACAGCTGTTGACAGCATCAAATGTAGGTGCGCGCACTCAGGCATGGCAGGCCAAGTGGACGGGTTTCAAAATCCCGGGGTTTGTCTGCAAGCGTTTCCTTCCTTTCTTCCCCACCCCCTCTCCGCTCTTTTACTTGTGCCATTTTTCGCGCGGTCTTTGACTCTCGTTCCTCGTTCTTTGCTTCTAAACCGCAGGGAAACGCTTGCTACGCACGCTATGAACGAACACGTACGAAATTTCCTCCATAAAACGTGTGTCACGTTGTAGTCGCGCAAAACCACGGCAAAGAAATGTACAAAGAAAGTGTGCTGCACATGCAAAGTTGCTTTTATGCTAATTAAACCTATTGTTATTTTTCACCGTTCTCCGGCGTTGCCTTCACCGCTTAGCATTACGCGATTTTATATTTTGTTTGAACAAACTATAACTATTATCGAACGCTTCGCTTTTAACCCTGGCTAAATCTATTTAGTATATACTAAAACAGTGGATAGTGTTTTTCGCGGGCTCTGATTGGCTACTCAGTCAGTGAATATCCTGCACTTTTTGTGCTCAATTATCTCACTGCTTTAGTATATACTAAAACAATTATTCACCTCAGTGTCGGTGGCCAAACATGTCCAGCTTTGGCTATAAAAACCGCTACTATACTTGAACTAGTAAGTAGAGAAGAGTAGAAAAGTAGAAAAGAGTTAGAAGAGTAGGAAGATTAACATTGTTAGCAGAAGTCAAAGAAGAATAAAGGCCAAGATGTAAATCACTGGTACCTCATCGTGTAGCGATCGAGTTGCTCGAACACACCCCCACAATAGTTTCAATTTTGCCTTCAAACGTGGGTGGAACGATTCCTCCGCCCCCCCACAATCTTAGTCCAAGTGACCCAAATCCCAGTTCTCATTTTACCCTTTAGGACCCCCTTAAAATCATGACATACGGGAACGCCAGAGAACACATTTTTTTTCATATGTCTTGTCAGTTGTCCTGTCCCCAATATCCCTATCCTGTTAGAGGTCACGCGACGAGGATAAAAACTTCCCTTGTTGTTTGATGTTTTAGAGCTTCGAGGAATTTTACCACATGGAGAGGAAACATAGCAGTCAAGCAAAATTTTCCGTTATCGTCTGGTTTCTTTTCACGTTCATTTTTGTTGGGATTTTTGCGGAAACATGTGAAAAGATCGACGTCTGTTCGTGCAGAAAAAGCAACGGGAAAGTTATAAGTCTGAGAGACGTCGCTGGAGGTGCAAAGGGACCTGCGTGAGTCAACTATAGTAACGTTTAAACCATTTAAAAATAAGCAAAAACTTAAAGCTACTGAAATGTACTGTCGATTCCAAAGTAGCTCCCTTTGAATGCTCAAGTTTTGTTCAAACTCCATGAAATAAGTGGGATGGGGTTACTTCAGTCTTGCGTTAACTTACTTTTCTGTCGCTCGAACAGAGAATCGTATAAACAGATGCCGCTTTTAAGCTTATATGGTAATTGAAGAAAAATTTTGAACCATTTCGATTGGGAAGAAAGACAAGTTCAGTTTTTCTTTATTATGCTCCGTCCTAGATTACTTTTTCCTGTGTGTTTGTGTTACGTTTCCTTGTACTGATTTACTGATACGTGATATGGTGGCATCGACTGTTGACCCACGTTATTGACCCCTTTTATGACTGAAAGTTTGGCTGCCTCAGGTAGTGTGCAGGTCCTGTGTGCACCAGACGTAGTTAATCGATAAAACGATAAACGATAATAATCGATAATAATCGATGTCGATCATCGATGAATATCGATTTCCTATATCGATCGATAGAAATCGATAAAGAAAAAGTTGTGACTTCGATTAATGTCGATGATTTTCCGATAAAAATCGATGATGATTTATTCATCGATAGTTACAGATTACTATCGATTCATATCAATCTTAATCAATTTTGTTAATCGATAATAATCGATAAATTATTTTTTCTGTGACGGCGATTTCTATCTTTTTCCGATATCAAACGATATTAATCGGCGGATTAAATAATATCGCTTAATTTCAGATATCGATTTTTATCGATTAATTGCTTCTGGATTGTTAGGGTGCTTTTAATTGGTATATAATTAACAAACCAAGCGCCTTCTTTGCTATGTACAGCTGACCTGGCCAAGTAGCCGACTGACTATGCGGGTATAAATCAGTTTGTTTTAAGTGAGTGTGAGGTCTAAAATGTTTATCGGTGTGAATTAATCTTTCAATTGCTTACCTGCTAAACTTCTCGCTAGATTGGCACAATATTTGGCCTTTAAAAACGTCCAGTCTAATAACCCATGCGTATCGAAATCAAAAAAGCGTGTCGTTGACGTAACGTTCGATCCTGAAAGCGAAAATTTCCCGGTGACACGCGGAATAGAAACCTTTGTTTTTATCAACTGTTGACCGTCCAATCGGATATCGGACGTGATTTCTGCAAAAATAAAGAAGTGGGTAATCTCAACCTTGTTAACAGAAATGTCAGATTTTCCTCCGCTGAATTCCCTACCCTTTCATTTAATAGCCTGCGAACGGCAGACGTTTCTCCTCGCTCATCGCCGCTGAAGAACGGTTCTTGAGGAGGAACGTCTGCGACTGAGCGACAGAAATTCCATACTGGTGACACAAAATCTGCCCGGAATCCGGTCAGAAGCGCTAACTGGTGGACGGATTGTTGTTTTAGCTACCGGATTTATTATGTAAACTGATTAATTTACGTCATCAGTATGAAATTTTGCTCCTTAGATTTGATAATTTGAGGAAGGTGCTAAACTCACTTAGAACGGTTGTGATTCCTATTTCGCGACTACTTTCAATCGGCTCTTTACGTTCCCTTTTCTGCTAGTTTTGCTTTTCCCGAAGATTCTATTCAAATAAACTGTTATGTCTTGTCTGTCTTTTATTATATGGCTCACAAAAAATTTTAGTTGACTGGCAATAGCTTAACCTTTTGTTTCTATTTTAAACAAAGAGTTCATCTCATTTTAAGAGAATGAGAAAACTGCGGCAAAGATCTTCAAAGCCGCGTACTTCTCAGCTTGGCTCCGACACTTGTAAATGTGAGAGTCACAGAAATGTTCGAGTCTCAATCTGTATGCTTGTTCTTTTTTAGTTTTTTGTACAAGCTGTTCTTCAGTGGGGTAAAGACCCTAGTAAAAAGAGAAGAGGGTAGCAAATACAAAGCGACGCGAAGAACGAATCAGTAGCCCCTTAAGAAAACGAAATCACGCCAAGATGCAAAAGATGACAAACGTTTTCATAGTTAACATTTCTATGCGTAAAATGACATCAGAAGTGGAATTAACTCTAAAAGCATGATTCATGAAATTAAAAAATTTTTCAGAAGAATGACTCATTTCAACCCGAGATGATCCTAAGACATATATTTTGCTTTAAAGATACAAAAAATACAGGTTTATTAATATTTAACTCTTTGAAACAAAGAAATTAATTTTTAACTTTATAGTTAACCGTAACTGAAAAAAATTAACCGATAGCCGTAAAAGAGCCAAAATTTTAGCCGATAACCGTAATTGCCACCACCCTATTGAGACCCTCTTAAAAAATTCAGTGATGAAATCAAATTTAAGATGAATAGAGATTGAGTCTGAACACAGCAAAATCAGAAGTTTTGTCTGTAGGATCTAGACAGAGTTCTTCTCGTATGTCTTGACCATCACTGGAGGCGCCAATGTACCTAAAGTAACATCTACCAAAACCCTGGGTGTATACATTCAATCAGGCGCTTACATGGGCAACACATATAGAAGAGACATCTAAAAATTAATCAGCGCAGTTGGAGCTCTTACACTTGTGAGACAGTTTGTTCACCTCTCGACCCTCCAGACAATGGACAACCGTCTTTTATCCAGCCGTTATGGCAACGTTGTTTGGGAGGGTCTGGGCTCAGAACTATAATCATGGACAAAAGTCTTGGGACACTTTTGCATTTCTTGGGCGTTTTCCAATTCACACAGGCCCAACCCCTCCGCTCATCCCACAAAACAATGTTGGACGAGTGTATCCAGATTTCTTTGCGAGTTTCAACTTTAAAGTTCTTTATATGCAAAAATTGCGCTGCAATTACAACATAAATATATGTAATCCCTCTAATTTCAAGAAATTTTTTTCGCGCTCCCCACTATTACGGACACTAAACCGCGGTCCCGAGGGTGTCCGCAATAACGGGAGCTGCTGACTATATGACGAAAAAAAGCAATTGGGTTTTATAATGGTGCATTTATTTGCAATCAATTAGCCAAGGATCTGCGTAAATGCCGAAGTCGAAGAATTCAATTAAATCTAATTTGGACGGCTTGTTTCCCAGCTTCTTTGATTCTTTATTATGATATTTAGTTTAAGGAGGATTTCTTATCACAAATTGTTTACTTATAACTTTTCACTTCACTTATAGACGCTCATAACTCTGAGGATATAAGACGTCAGCTCACGGTCTAGAGTGTGTGGACCCGCAATAACTCGAGTTGACTGGAAAACTATCACCTAACAACTTCCTTCATTTTCCCACTTAGATTTGTCAGACGCTTCCGAATGCACGGGAAACCCATCCATGCGCTAACTCTGTTGCTAGTTTCGAATCAGACACCGATGGAAATACCGTCATAAATTATAAGCCAACCATTGAGAGGGCCACTTACTACAAAAGGTACTTTAGCACCAAGTTTGAAGTTAGCAAGTTTAAAGTAATTTCGCGCCATCATGGCCGCAACGTTGTTTTATTAAACCTGTGCTAAAACTACTACACAGGCTACCTGTTGCGGTTCAGGATCCAAAATAAAATCCTACTGGATGCTGATGACTTTTAAATGTCTAAATGACACTGTTCCTGCTTATCTTAAAGATTTAATTCACTCATACACCAAACCGCAATCTGCGATCAACCTCAAAACACTACTTAGCACATGAGCAATCCCACCCGAAAAGTTATGGTCTCAGAGTATTTTCAGTTGCAGCACCCATTTTCTGGAATTCTCTCCCACGTAGGCTTAGAGACCATTCAAAATTTTCTATAACCTCTTTTGAGAAAAAACTTAAAACACATTTATTTAAAATAGTTTTTTAACATGTAAATTTTCTATTGCTGATTTACTTATCCATTTATTATTTTAACTAGTAATAGTTGACACTACAGCTGCCCCCGTTTTGTATGTTGTCGGTCAATAGTATTCTTGCTGGTTGTGTAGCTCTTTGAAATATACCGATTCATAATGAAGATTTTCACACATATTTCATACAATAGGTGAGATAAATACAGGAAACGCAAGGTTCCATGCACAGTTTCAGCTCGATTTACACAGCTTTGATCAAAACATTCTCAGTTTCGAGAATAGTTTATTCTAAACCATAAGAAAAGATTTAATTAGAAGTTGAATTTTTCGCTATTTCTCTTTCCCTTTTTACATTCAGTTCATATTATTTGCTGGAAAGTAAGCCTTAGAAATTAAAAGACGTTTGATCGATTCACGCTAGCGCATTCTAGTCTTATTTGAAACTTTGTAACGGAAGGACATCTGTGAGCAGGGAATAGGTCAACACAGAATTTGATTGTCGGCGAATTTCTGTAAATCTCAATCAATCTGCTAGTGATAGCCGTTGTTCACTCGTCTTGCTTGTTTGGGGCTGAGTCTTATTCCGGTCAAAGAGAGAGAAAGAGTGTCTGGCAAGGTTTCCAATATAAATCAAAGATTTGTGAACTCGTTTCCGGCAAACTCTCCAAGTGTTTATATATCTACACAGTTAAACGCACCTTATAACCTCCCCTGCGCTTAACGAGTGTCTTTTGGTCCATAACTTTAAAAAGCAACTGCTCCACAGAATGTCACTGCGTAACGCAAAAGAGTATCGAAGTATGACTGCACAATAAATGTCACAAAATCAACCTGAGCGGTCCCTTCGGGATTTTCTGTCGTTACGTCATCCTAACCATTTCGTACTTGCGGGCGCAAACAATAGAAACGTCATCATTACCTACCGATTCCTCGCGGCCCCAGTTCGAGCAAATCGAGATTTTTTCTAGTATACTGACTGTATATTTGAACTGTAAGTACTGTCCTTAATATACGCGCGAGTTACTAGGGTGCCTCCTCGGGATTTCGCCTCTGGGCGAAATCCCTGCAGGGGCAATAATTCTACATAACTATAATTTTATTGTAAAGCGCTAATGAACTTTACAGGGTAGCGCTATATAAGTGTTACTTAGGGACGGACCATTAGAAAAGTGATGGGGGGGGGGTGGGGAATTTTCAGCTTGCACGAATTTTTTTTTTTTCGCTCACTGCTTGTGCAGGAATTTTTTTTTTCAGGTGAACCCCTCTGCACGAATTTTTTTTTTCAGACAAATATTGCTTTTTTTGAACAGTTAAATCTTGATTCATTATCTATGTTTTTGTGCTTTATAAATTATTCTACACTCACAAAAGATCAAAGGATACAGGCCACTTTAATGCAAAATCTTTTCGAAAATGTACACACAGTGAGAGAGGAGGAAGCCACTTGGAGTGGACGGCTTCCCTGCGCATTTTTTCAGTCCCTGCCCTCTGGAATTCCTCTCCCCCAGCCAATGGTAAATAAATAGTGACAGTTCACAGATCCCGCAAGCGTGTCGCATGAATGTAATTACTTATCTACACGTAGCGGTTAAAGAGATTAACTACAGTTTGGCTCTAACCAGTATATCTCTTAATGAAATGCCTCTCTTATAAGAAATAATTGGAGGTTCTTTAAACATTTCTTTAAGTTTAGGTTGTGATTCTATAAGATGCCATTTCTCCATTAAAATGTGTTTAAGGTAGGCACAAATGGGTTGTATTGCGTTACAAGGGGCAATATTTCTTTTTGCACTCTTGTATTATCCTTAAGAGCTTTCTTTCTGTGAGAGAATTTTACTTCCGAGAGTGTTTAGTCTATAAGGTTGTTCGGGTAGCCTCTCGTTCGAAGGCGTAGTTTGAATATTCTTATGTTTTCTACGAAAGTCTCTTCTGAAGAGTTAGTATGGTAAATAAGTAGTGACAGACCATTCACAGATCCCGCAAGCGTGTGAATGGCCTGTCACTATTTATTAACCATGTCACCCACCCGGAGTCAAAAAAGGCTTCGTAAAAGGTGAAGGCCTGAGACTACTAAGAACTAACTCTTCAGAGGAGACTTTCGTAGAAAGCATAAGAATATTCAAACTACGCCTTCCAGCGAGAGGCTACGTGAACAACCTTATAGACAAAACACTCTCGGAAGTAAAATTCTCTCACAGAAAGAAAGCTCTTACGGATAATACAAGAGTGCAAAAAGAAATATTGCCCCTTGTAACGCAATACAACCCATTTGTGCCTACCTTAAACACATAATTTTTAATGGAGAAATGGCATCTTAGGGAATCACAACCTAAACTTAAAGAAATGTTTAAAGAACCTCCAATTATTTCTTATAAGAGAGGCATTTCATTAAGAGATATACTGGTTAGAGCCAAACTGTAGTTAATCTCTTTAACACTACGTGTAGATAAGTAATTACATTCATGCACCACGCTTGCGGCATCTGTGAATGGCCTGTCACTATTTATTTACCAAATTCTAATATTTATTTATTACAAATTTTATTTTATTGTTTTCATTATAATACAGTATACAGTGTATGTTGTAGGTACACTAGCTGCAATTTAAAACAAAAACAAGGTTCTAATTGTCTCCTTTCAGTAAGAAGAAAGTGATTTTTGTTTATTCATATTGTGCCTGGTAAGATTGTTGATTTCTGAAACTCAGACTTTCTGAAAAAGTCACAATTGGACCTTCCTTCTGCATGAATTTTTTTTCTATACCTTCTTCTTTGCATGAATTTTTTTTCTTGGCATTTTCCCTTGCATGAATTTCTTTTCTTTTTTTTCGTCGACAAAACGAATAGAAATATATCGCTCTCCGAGTCTTCCGCCATTTTTTCTGCGTCAATTCGTGAAGAACGCGTAGCTCTGAGCGTGGGTCATCCACGCGGAACACATTCGCGCTATGTGATTGGCTGTTGCCTCATCCCTCTTGGGATCTGTGTGTCTTAAAAATAACTCGAGGTAAATTACCTATGGAATAGGGTGTGTATGGGGATGCCTTCTCTGTCCCCTTTATTCTCTCTTGTTATGTATAACATAATTTTCACCAATTATGGTGCTCAATTTTGCCGGAGAGTGGATTCTTGCTGTGCAATTCATGATGAAATCTTGGTATAAATTAATTCATAAACAAAATAAAAAGCATGTGCATGTTAATACTGTGGAACACGTCATCACACAAATACCAAGATGTTCATATGAATATCGGCGTGAATTTATAATGAAACTGTAGTGTTTGATTTGAGTTGCTGAGTTTCGTTTCAACCGAAACACTGACTTGATGTGAAGATTAGAGTAGACAATTTACCCAGTGATGTTTAAAATCATTTATTTTATTTCAGGACCTTCAAAATTACTCAAAAATGTGATCCTAACAAGTTTCCAGGCTACACAGATGGTGTTACAGAAGATTACACATACAAAGCTTCAAAATATGTATGAATGATAGTTAGCTTTATTTTAAAATGAAAAACCATTTACTTTGAGGCGGTCATCTTTGAACCAGCTCTGTGGAGTATAGTGGCTATGAAAAGCTGGCTACATATTAAACATATGGTATCATGTTAAAGTGCTGCTGAAGAGGAGAATGCTAACACCATAGTATTTTAAGGCAACTCAAAACAAAGAAAATTGTCAACTACGTATGCGCAATGTATGCAGTATCCTGGAAACCGTACAACAACCTGTGAAACGGTTTGTTTGAACAGCGGTTGACCTACCAAAAACATATACTGCGCATGCCCACGTGAATGTCAAATCAACGTACCTTGACTTCACTGTGTCCCATTTTTGTTTACTAATTTTCCTCTCTCCTCAGAAACACGTGATAGTCAGGCTAAGTTCGTGGAAAAGCAGGGTGTTTGCAGTTTTTCATAGCCTGTTCAGTTACTTGTAGAAAGAAAAAATAGTTATTTGTATGCGACAAAATTCACCCGAGACAATATATGCTGTAATTAAAACACCATTTCATTTTTTTTCTGAATTTGGCAGTTGACTGCAGAATTCACTCCCTTGGTCTTTTCAAAACCATTTTAAAATTGTACTGTCTAGACAGCCCGCATTTCTTCTAACATGATTTATCACACACGATCGAATCAGCACATGTTTATCTTAGCTTTAGTATTTTCTTTCGTAAATGTATGTGGGATATAATACAGTAAAGCATTTCACAGTTATAAACTTAACTGACTTTTGTTTTCAATTACAGAGTATGGTGTTTTCTACAAAATGCGCGTGTGATGACGCTTGTGCCTCTAATAACGATAATCCTGCTCAAAACAGCAATGGACTCAGTACTGGAAGTATTATATAAATAGTGTAAGTAACCGATAATGCTCATCCTTTCAAAAGTGATTGCCGCAACTAAGTAGTGAAGAAAGATGTGCTATAATGACGTGATTTTGCTTTGTAATGCATGGTCTCGTATTCAGGCAGAGATAAATCTACTCATGGAGAGAAGCTTTCTATAAAAAATGTTAATGCGACATGTATTCCCATCAATAAAATTCAAAAATTCGTTGCCAGTCAAGGATAGCGAGATATCATACTTACATTTACGTTAAACTGCTAATTTTACTTCGCATTAGGTGGGTATGAGTGTCAATTTCATCATTCCAAAGCTGCAGGACATATTGTTCGGACCCAGGCTATGGATAATATTTGCATAAAAACAGATTTCAACGGATTCGGTGGGGTTTTTTGAACGAACCAATTAAATATCGTCCAACACGTTAGCAGCATGGGAAACCCCACTTAGCTTATTGTTCATGCAAAGTGGAATCTAGTGGAACGTCAGTGAAAACCCCAAGCCTCTTTCATAGTATTCAAGAGGTGTTATGACGCTTTCAGAACGGCGGGGTTTTTCTAACGACATGATGACAGATGAATGATCGACCCAAACAATGTTTTTAGCCCTTAAATCAACAACATTAAGGTGTGTTGTCAAGGACAATGAAGAAAACTCTTTCCTGTATATCTTCTGTTGTTGTGCAAATTTTCCTGGTATTATCATCATCATAATTATCATTATCGTCATCATCATCATCATCATCATTAATTAAGATAATAAGGCATACACTTATCCAGTTTATTATTGGGTGAGCTGTTCAAATGTTTGCAAACAAGTTTTCACGTAACGAATCCCAGCTAAGAACAGACAAAATGTTTCATGGTGCTGGTTAAAACACGTTTGAACAGACTGAAACTTGATACTACACCGTCAACCCTAGTCTCCTTCGCAGCCGTTATTAGGGTCGTCACGCAACGCTCCTCCCCATTAACGCCGTTGGTGGGGAGGAGCGTTGCGTGACGACCCTTATAACGGCTCCAAAGGAGACTACGTCAAACCAAGATTTTCAACGTATTCCTCCCTTAAGGAGGTATATTTTGGGGCCCGTTCCATTTGTAACATAAAATTTGTTTATTAACTGTATCAGTCTTACATATACACTTTTTTTCCAGATTCTTTGTGTTACTCTTCGTTTATTTGGTGGCTGGAATTCTCATTAAATGGTACAAAATGGAAGTTGAGACCGTACCAGAGGTGATACCTAATTACGAGTTCTAGGCTGGAATTCCATCACTTGTTAAGGTGAGACGTGCCATATCGTGATGTCTTTTGTAGAGCCACGGTAAACAATCCAACATTAAAGAAATTTGGAATCGCGTTTACGGCAGGCGACAAACGTTAGACTCAAACTGACATTTTTAAAAAATTAAAATTAGGTAATGAGAGGATAGAAACGGTCTCAAACAATTCTTATATATGAAAGCTACTGTAAGTGACATGCAACAGTTCTTTTAGTGCAGAAATAGACTGTGAAAACAGCCGACATTTCGCAACTCCACTTCTGGTTTCCCCGCGAAATGACGTCTGCGAAACGAGCTCATACTGAGGACGCGTCACCACCCAGATCTGGGTACGTATAGTGCCTCTGATTGGTCGTGCAACTGGAGAATTCGCTTCAGCCAATCAGAGGAACTACTCAGATCTGGGTAGTGACGCGTCATCAGTATGGAATTTTTGCACTCGTCTCCCGGCACTGGTTTCTCCTAACGAAATGTCTGCTATTTACTCAGGCTACGGTAGAAATAATGACAGTAAACGATCAGTGAAGAGAAAAAAACTTGGTCAAGAGGTACAAACTGCCATTTGCCTTTTGCCGCATAAATGGATTCTAAATCTCTGCAATGTCGCACAGTAGAATGCTTAACTGATTAGAGAACTACTTATCAAGACCTACAAGTAGAATGCGAGCACAGCCGCTTCTCATCGCTCCCCTTCGTCGCTAAAGACATTGCAGAGGCGGTTCTCACTCGCAGGCTTAGTCAAAACGGAGTATACACATTAAATCCACCATTTTAAGCTCTAAGGTGTTATGTGTATGAATAAACTACTTACTAACCGAATTTACAAATGAAGTTGACCATGAAGTTGATGCTGGATACTGAAGTGTTAAAGAGAAGCTAAAACGTCTAACATGTCAGGAGCTTGAATTCCTAAATTACTTCGGATGTCAGATCTCAAGGATTCGCTTTCGAAGTACAGTCAACTATTTCATAGCAACCACTTCTAGTAAGCGACCACTTTGTAAATAACCGTAAGGGTTTTGTTTCTCAGTCAAATACTGTTTTAAAAACTCTGTCGTAAGCGACCACTACTTAAATTTCTTAAACAGATCCCGCGACCACTTTTTAGGCCAGAAATTTGACATATTCCTTTGTTTTCTGTCTGCCGTGAGCGACTAACCGGCAAGATCACGTATGATTGTAAGAAAACCACTACTCGAATGTCACAAAAGTTCAGTATTTTTATGATTATAGCAGTTGACTTACCACAAAGATGGCTGTCATACGATTTGTGGGTAAAAAAGTGGATTGTTACATTCATGCAAAATGTAATTAATGTCTCAACAGTTCCCAGCGCTATTCGATGCGAAACTGTAAGGTATATAATAGCTTTATATAATAACGTTAACGTGATCAGTTCAGTTTGAGCTTATTTTCTTGATTTTTCCCGAAGACGACCGGCCACCTCTCGTAAGAGAACACTTTCTCGTGCACCAAGGGTGGTAAGAGAGTTGACGGTATAATTTGCCTGGGTGGTCCATATATACCGTAAAGCCGGTATTTTGATTTGAAATATGATGAAATAACGTTTTCCCTCGGCAAGCGAAGTCTGTACGACAATTTTTTTATTTTAGTATTAGTATTATTATTATTATTATTATTATTATTATTATTATTATTATTATTATTATTTCTTTTCTTTTCTTTGTTTGTTTTTTTTGTTTTTGTTTTTTAATTTTGCTTCGTTTTTTTTAATCATCCAATCTCAAGCAGCATTTGTAAATTGCCTATACGTAGCGAGATTTACAATTGTACATTCAAAAACACAAATAAAGTTTCCACTATTATATTATTATCACCATTATCATTATCACTGTCATTGTCATTGTCGTGATCATTATCATTATCTTTATCATTATCATTATTATTATTATTATTATTATCATTATTCATACGAGCGCTAACGTGGCTCTATTTCCAATAACATAAAATTTCTTGTCCTGATGCTCTCATGGAATCCTCTTTTAAACGAGAAAACAGCCCAATGAAAACACTGGAATTTCAGGGAAACAAAATTAACATAAGTTGTTTCTGACGTCATAGATTTTTCAGTGTTACCCTCTTAGAGATTGGTCATTGTTAGGTGTCTTGTGACGTCGAAGTACCCAAGGAGAGTGTGCCGACTGTTGAAAAAAAACCCTTAATATATAACACCATGATAAAACGTCTTATTGCGAGGGTATGTTACATCTGACTCCTGTTATCTTTTCACTTAATTACTAAGACAAAAACAAGCTATTCGTGATACGGGAGTTCGTAATATAGTGGTTTTTACGTCTATTTTTTCTTTTAACGTTACTGATCACAATAGTTAGTAATATGGATCTATTTACATAGGAAAAAAAAGATAAAGTAAGTAGTTCTACCGTCAACCTAGCGGAAGCTGATCGTGGCTGGTACAGGTATTGCGTCAGATATGTATACATTACGCTCAGGTGGATAGAGAGAAATTTTGCACCTAAACGTCTTGTCAAGAAAAGAGTGATTTAAAAACTACTCTAATTTCTTATTCAATTTCCACAGGATGGAGGTTTGTTCACGTGCCAAGGATTGAAGTCTGGATGCACTTCTCTCTGCCAGAAATGTAGTAAAAATGGCTATGGCGAGATATAAACAATTAGAAGAAGTCCTTTAAAGTTAACCAACCTCGCAATCTAAAATTGCCCAGTATTGAGTTCGCTCTGACTGCAAAATAAAAGTACAGTAGACGCATTTTTTCAGGCAAGCACCTCTCTGCCGGCACGAGCGTGAGCATTCCTTTACTTTTGTTTGCAAAGTTACTCCGCGCATAACCCAAGCACGTATTTTAAAAGCGACAAGCGGCGAAACCACGAAGGGGTAAGCCTGAGAAGAAAAAAATTGTCTCCTCCAAATCCCTTATTGTAGCGTAACGTTATTACTTGCAATCGCGCTGGCTGGGATAACTGAAAACAGGATGGATTTTAAGATAAAAGGCGGACTGCGAATAATCCTGTATCCATGCAACCTTACCCCAAGGAGAGCTCTGGGAATGAGGATGGTAACCATGAGAAACTGGTGTTTACATTGAGCGGTAATTTTTAAAATGAAGAGAGAAAATGGGGTAATAAATGATAGATAACAAAAAGTTTTAGTTTCGTGAAGTCATAACCTGATAAAACCTGAATGCTGAGCAGGAATCAAGATCAAGAGATTTACAACATCGATATGTAAAGAAAAAAATTGTAGCGGAAAAGAGTTTCATTTTGAAGGGAATGTCTAAAGGACCAGACTAACGACCTATTGGCACAATTAGGTACATACCAAAGGTTTGTTAGAGTACCCCTGGGGGAGGCAACAGGTACTTCCGGTATTTTATAGCATGGGCGATTGCATGACTTACTGCGGATGTGTTTTTAAAACACTTTTATTTTTTTTTTTAACATTACTTCTTATGTAAATATCCTCGTGATTTCCGACCTGAATAAATTTTTAAAAAATGCTGTCTCAAGTTTCTTCCTTTAGATGCTAATTATATGTGACTCTTAGCCACTGATTTACAAGGATTAGTTGAACTTTAACTATTGAGGGTTGAAAGGCCATGTTCACGCTCACGTACTTATTCTCTGGTGGGTGATTGAAGTTGTGTATAATGCTAGGAAAGCAAATCAATACAGTAAAAGTTCTCATTATTATCTGGATATTTTCTTCGGGGGAGTTCTCGGGAATTTCCCAAGAGACCTGTGACAAGATCGATGACTGTTCATGCAAAAAAAGCAATGGGAAAATCATCAACTTACGAGAAATCGATGGAGGCTCGAAGGCAGCGTAAGTATTTTTATTCGCTCTTCACGCGGGTAGTGTGAGATGACATGAATCTGTGCACTTTCTGATGATTATCACATATCAGAGCGATCAAAATGTGTCAATAATTTTGCAATCGGCGTAGCCAGGGTCGAAACTGGTAGGGGATAAGCAGGGTATATTTCTCTCTCCTCTGACTTAAACAGGACTAACCACTCAAAGGCCTGTGGGACCCGTCCTTTAATTATTACTTCGAAAAAAAAATATCTAGGTAATCAGCACATTAACAGCAAAAAGGTTCTCTCGAACCCCGGGGTCTCGAACCAAGCTCGAAATATGAGCATCGGCATGGCTGCGTAACCTCCGAAATAAAAGTTTGTATGGGGAGCGATTTATAGGAATTGTATGGGTTTTAGTGTAAACAGGTTTGCTCTCTCTATAATCCGTCCATACAGGGACGAAACCGGTTGAAAAAAAAACATAAAATGGCCATAAATCGGCTCGGGAACCGCAGGAAGAATCACGCAACTTTTAAAAGTGAGGTTAGCTGATTCTTATTTAAATTCTTTCACGTCCGTAGGTAAAAGAACAACTGATTTTTTCCTCATACAAATTCTTATAGTCAAACGTCACGGTAAAATGCCGATGCTAATTCTTTTTTGGGTTAGGCTACCTCTTGTGTTTGCATAGGCTGGCGTGACAGAGCAACGTTTGAAGGTGAACGGACAGGGGTATAAAGGCGCGCTATAACGCATGGAAGGGAATCTTTCACCGTGTGGTCAAAGGCGCGAAATTTGCAAATGTACTTCGAAGCTAAATATAAGGGTATTTTTCTTTCACCATTTAAAGGTTTACAATGTCCCTTTTATTAAAAAAAAAAAGGTTTTTTAGAAACCTCTTCTCCTCTTCTTTCTTCGTACTCACTCGTCCTCGAAATTTTTTTCTTCGCTCCGAAAAAAACTGACTGGCCCCTCCTACACATGCCAGAAAAAAATGGTTTCCCTCAGAGCCGTTTTAGTGTCGTCACGCAGCAATCTACAACCCAGATTTCCCATGTAAAGACAGAGTGAGATAAGTCACGCAACACCACTTCTCGCCACTTTAGAAAAATAAGGAAACTGAGCCGAGTTAACTTTCGCAAAGACCTGTTGGCCAATAGCTGAACGGCGAGTCCTCAGTAACGATCCCAGAAGTCTTTGCGAAATCTGATTCTCTCCAGTTTCCCTCTCGTTTTTAAAATGGCAAATTGCACCAGCTTTTCCTTCTTACGCACCCCCCCCCACCCCCCGCCGCCTCCCCCCCAACAGATCTTTTTCCCGATACCTGCCATCTTTGAACGCGCTTTAGGATTGATGAGATAAAAGCAATGTCACGTTATACTGTATTTGAGAGGCTAACAAGAAGTAAAATTTGCCAATAGGAGAAATCGCGGCCGAGATATTATCTTCTCTCAAAACTAGAGGACGATTTAAGTTCCGCAAAATGCACAGTTCTAGTTTCGAAAAGTTCTACGTCATTGTTGCTTGATGTGAGAACATCTACGGTCGCTACTGCGTCTCAAAACGTGAAAATGATCACTTCTACCCATAATTTGTCATTATCGTTTTTAAGATAACAAGTTCTTCATTTTCTGTTGTGTAGAATAAACAAACTCAACAGCGACTTTTTGTATTGGGAGATTTTAGTACTTGTTTGCCCCCTGAGAAGCCACGTGACATCGCTTTTATCCCATCAGTCTTTAAGCGCGTGCAAAGATGGCAGGTGTCAAGAATAAGGGCCCCTTGAAAAGGCTATTATTTCTGGAATATCTAACTTTTAGGTTGCATCCCACAAGCGAGGGAGGCTGCTGAGCATTAATTGTTAATTAATTTATTGATTGTTACAGTTTCAATATGGCTTTTTCAAAACAATCCCTGGGTCAATTGACTAGTACGTTAATTTTTTATAGTTTTAAAAACATTCCAACTGTTCGCAGTAAGCAATATACATTTGACTGGAATCCTTGTACGAGCTTCAGCGAAAACTCTGAATGTCTCAATATGCTGGTAAGTTATTAAAATTTTCAATTTTGATTATAATGAAGTTCGGATATAACACGCACTCTGATTGGCTGAGAGTAGAGGTTATGTGAGTATAAAACACGGAGGTCAAGCTGTCACATCACCTGCCATTAGTCATATTTAAGCAGTTTGTTTTCAAATTTTCGTGTTAATAACGTCCAGGTTTTCATGGGCCACAATTCGGCCGGATTTAAGTGAACCTTTTTACCTTTAGAAACTGATTTTTGGCGTAAAATTTCCTCTGCATTCGAATTCGGAGAGCGTTTAGCTCGTTTCACTTAGTGATAGCTGGAAAGTGGAAGCAAAAACAAACAGCGCCATGTTTCATAGCCAACGATATCAATTTGCTTTTAAATAAAACCCCAAGTGTCAGAGGTTTCTTTTTAGTTTAATACCCTTAAAAACTCAAGCGGCAAAACGGTGAAAATGAGGCGTAACGCGTTTAGGGGAAATTCTTGAGCCGTTCTTAAACCACGGACTGGCACAATATTTTAGCTTCATCAGGTGTATTATTTTTTGAACGAACCTTTTGATGCCCGGATAAACGACACCCATATATCAAAACCCTTTCAATCAACCAAAGCGGAAACACATCGTTTATAGATAGTTGACTAAAACTGTGTGCTTCCAAACAAGGGTATAAAAAAGACTGTCAAAATGGAAAGGCGGTTTTTATACGATCTCAGGAAAAGTAACTCTCTTATTTTGCGCCATTATTAGATTGATACAAGTTTAACATAAGAAGACTACAATCACAATTTGACAACCCAATTGATAAAAAAAAAGCAAATAAAATCATGTGAAAACGACGTCGGAGAACTGAGGTTATGGTGTACTCGGAAAAGACGTGCGTACCTCTAGAAAAAGCCTAGCTACTGACACTTTCTTTCCTTTAGTATGCAGCCTATTATATTGCAGGCGGTTTTACTGTGATTCGCTCTCTTGTAAGTCTAGAATTTATGTAATACAATCGCTAGAAACATCAGAACTGCAATTAAGCCCATGTTTCGCAATAATTTCTTTTTCCTGTTTTGTTTTTTGTTGTTGTTGTTGTTTTTTTTTTTCCTATTCAAGATGTGCCAGAAAAATTTGCATTCTACAGATGAAAACAACCCATGTGCGCAGAAGACCTCTAAATTTAAAGTTAACAAGGATGGTACAACCACCATTATCTACCAGTCATTTACTGACAGCAAGGACTACAAACGGTTCGTAACTAAATTTCAGGTGTTTATTTGGGAAACTCTATAATTCGGTTTAATCTGATCAGCAGAAAATGCATTGACAATGTAATGAGTCAACATTTCGAGTGAATTCATTAAATCCTGAATCTGTCAGGTCGATGAAATCTTATTGCGCGATCATTGAAAACACAAAACCTGTGATTCATTTTGTTAAAATGTTCAACTTCAGAGTCATTAAAACCAATCTTTTACTCAACATAATCAATGACTAAAGTTCAGTTAAGTTTTGTTCATGTTACTTTGCCCGGTTCTAATGTTACCATGCAGGAAGATCATGAAGTCACTTTCGCGTGTGAAAAAGATATTAAGTAAACAGCGAGGGCTTTGTGTTTTTTTCCCCCTCAGCCTCAAACCAGCTCGATTGATTTTTTAAGCCTTTATTTAGTGTCATTTTTTCCTTTTTTACAGATCAGTGGAGATCACACTTAAATGTGACGAATCCCAGTATCCAGGAAATACAGGGAGCGGAGTAACAGAATTTTACGAACCAAAAAATTCAGCCTATGTAAGGTTTTGACGAATAATCGTTTTTTGCTCTTTTTTTGGCAAGTTATCCAAGTCCAATCAAGATGTTGTTCTGTTTCAAACTTTTTCAAGGCCAGGTTCAAATACCGAATGTTTCATGAGCACAACTTCATTCAAATTAGGAGGACCTCTTTTAATAAAAAGTACTCGTGCTTAATCGGACGCTGATCTAATAATTCGCTTCTAATACATTTTAGAATAAATGTTAAAATTCCTGAACATGCTATAACTTTAATTTATGCATTAAAATCGGCACGTGAAAAGCTGGGCATCCGAAAATCCCCGGCCCAAACATAGGCGACAATACAAGAGTGGATGAGTTGTTCTAACATGAAATATATGAAGCTTTTGATATTTTTAATTCAACACATTAAGTTCAGCTCATGAAACAGATTACTTCTCTTGAGCGCTTCCAAGATGTGGAAAGCCGCATTTTTAGTGTGCTAAGATGGCTAAATATCGCAATTGATAGGGTTCTTGGGCTGCACCCTGCTATTACAGCGTGACTGATGTGTCTTTGACGCTGTACGGTTAGTGTATAATCTGGGACAGTTTTGCAGCTTCGCAGCTTCCGACTTGGAAGATTTCTTTCCGTAACATATACGAGTTGGTTTATTCGATTCAATTTTTTGTTTCTGTTACAATCTGTTTCCTCGTAGACTATGGTTTTTACATCCAGATGCGCGTGTGACAATGGCTGTGATAGTCCATCAGAATCAGGAAGTAGCAAACTCAGTATTGGAAGTATTTTATTGATAGTGTGAGTTCAAATAGATTTTAGCTATTGTATTGAGTTATGGATCCGCATATTTCAATACTTTGTACGACCTCATGGATCAGTTTAGGTTTGTGGGAAACTGCCTACCTACCCCTCCCCTAAATTAACATCTTGCCCTAAACGAGAAGTAAGTGTTAACGTTGGCTTAGGGGAGGGGTAGGTGGGAAGTTTCCCAGAAACCTAAATTGATCCCATAAATCCCAGTTTCAGTAACGTCTGCGGAGCAGCGCCGAGACTCAACGATCCGGAAATGCTTTTCAGATTTGCTTTTATTCTGATTGACAAATCGACATTGAATAGACTAATCATGGCTCGTACTCAAATCCTGGTACACAGCAGGTGGGGGCGATCGAAGAGCAAGGATTTCGCAGCTGTTTTGCCTTACCACAGTTAAGTTTCGTCTGTGGCGCACGCTACGAATGCAGCCGCTACTCATCTTTTCAGCAACGTCTTCATCCTCCAGGGACAAGGAAAGATTAGAAAGGGCAGTATTCCCAGGCTACTATTTTGTTCTACTTGCGTAATGTTTTTACATCTTTTTTTTTTCAGGTTTTTCGCATTGCTTCTTGTTTATTTAATTGCTGGAGTTCTTATTAAAAGATACAAAATGGGAGTAGAAAGTGTGCCGGAGGTGATACCTAATTACGAATTCTGGGCTGGAATTCCATCTCTTGTTAAGGTAAATAGAAGCCGACTTTACCAAGGTATTACTTAAAGTTTAACCCATTGAACACGGAACCAGGAAGTTTTAGCTGTGGAATCCGGATTCCTGGACTTTGGAAACTGGAATACAGCTCACGGAATCCGCAATCCCACTCAAACGATTGGAATCCAGAATCCAGTACTTAAAATCCAGAATCCACGGTATGGAATCCAGAATCCAAGACTGTCTTGATTTTCCGTACATGGGGCGAAATCTAGCCACAAGTTACTTTTGTACTTTGCATTAGTACTGCTCTTCTAAGGATTCGTCCTTACCCCCACTCTTACAGTCTCTGATATAACCTCTCTTTTCAGGATGGAGTTATATTTACATGTCAAGGCGTAAGATCTGGATGTTCTTCATTGTACCAGAGGTCCAGTAAAAGTGGCTATGACAAGATTTAACCTTACGTACACTTACACGACCAGGAAGGGTTATGAAACAGCGATTGCAAGCGACCTTTGACAGAGCATCAGAAGAGAGTTCAATTTTAAATCATGTCACTCATTAATTCTCCATGTTCTAAACGAGCGAAATAACTTGGTGCAATATGCGATCACAAAACTTCTTAGTGTCGTTTGGAGGGACAGCATGACGGTCAACAAACCTGGTTCACTACAAGACAGTAGTGATTTGGTCCAAACTGCAATATTATGTTCTGAAGTGCAACTGATTTTTACTTTTACGGAACTACTGAAAACCTTTAAGTACAGTACAGTGACGCATGAGCCAATTAACTTTCGCGCAATAACACGATCGGAAAGCGTTCCCACGCATGCTAAGCGACAAACGTCTTCACTTATTTGGTCAACGGTATTGACATGATTATAAGCTAATCAGAACCGAAGAAATATTTTTAATGGATAACAAAGTGAGATCCATGCAATTTTTTGCCTTCTATATGGCACGTTTAATTTTAGATCACCTCCCAGTATACAGTCACCCTAGGCCTCTGTTAAGTGGTCGACTAGCAAATTCTTGAAGTTCACCACCAGAACGTAATTTTTTTGTGACACTTAAAAGTATTGGGGGAAGCGGAACGGGATGGGATGTGGGATCTCGAACTTTGGGTTGTCTAAAGCTACCAAATATTCTAAATATTTTATGGAGTTGATGCTAATTCTGCCAAGGGATTTGGTCGTACTGGCCACCTTACACTATTAGAGCTGGCTTGTATATTATAGACCGCTTATAACTTTCCCAGAGGATTTCTTGTCATATGAAGCATAGGACATCTACGTTTTGTCGGGAAAAATAAATAAATATATTTTGATCATCTACTACTGAAACATTGAAACACTTAACGCCATTTCCTTTCTTCATATTCCGAGCTCCCCACGGCCTTAAAATATTAATCTATTTCAAACGAAACAAAATTATTCAAAACAATGGATGAGAAAATGTGCAGTAATAAGAGAGGCTAAATCGATTAGGAAAGGAAGAATTACGAGATCCAGCCTACCCAAAGTGCACGTGCCAGTCTGCTCAATCATGAAGTAGATCTTGACAACCTTTTTAGGGCTTCCGGTATGATTAGTTTTCTAGGAAGGATGAAACAAATGTATAAATACACCTACATACAGTAATTTCGTTGTCAAAGCTGACCTTATAATCTCGTATGAGATTTTTGTGGCATTTTAAGTTTTAAGACACTTCCAACCGTTTTCAGTCTAATACTTTCTGTAACACAAGGACCTCTCTTCGTGAGTTGACGCACAACTTCGAACAGGAATTTCTTAGAAAATATTTCTGCGATAACTCATTCAATATTTTTTTAGTAAGGTCAAAGCGATGGTGGAAAAAGAACTTAAAAGGTACGACATTTTCGTGGTTCTCTTTGGAACCATTTTGAGCTTCGCTGACCCCATCACTGATATTCTCACACTGGTCAAATTTTACCGCGCAGACCACAAGACATGGTTCGGTGTTGGGCTCACATTTGTTATTTTTTCATGTGTGGCTTTTTCTGTAAATTACTATGCACCGAAAGAATCTGAACTGAAAGGGGTCAGCCGCGCTAGGAGATACACACAAGTTTCAGCCTCGGTGAAACTGCAAACCCTTATTTTCTACCTGAAGAATTTTAACAACCTTTGGCGGGGCGATAAGATCAAAACGTCTCATACTGGAACGGCTGTTGATGATACTGGCTAGCAATAACATCGCCCGTTCTGTATGAGGCCACACTCAAATCAGCTCCTCAGTTTATTATAGAGCTATACGCCATGGTTGCTCAAAAGGAATCTGTGAAGGTAGTGCACACTGTCTCTCTGCCGGTGTCTTTTCAGGGGCACCCAACGAGAGTATAGTTCAAAACCACTTAAACATAGCATTGTTAAATGTATTTTAGCATTTAAACGGTAGATATAGGCATATTTTTAACCCCTAAAAATTTTCATCTGTTCGGATTTCCTAGCTGAAAGTCTAGTGATCCGAAAATTATAGGGATCAAAACTTACCTTTTCGAAAATTTTAGCCAGAAAATAGGCTCCCGAAAATTCTAGGTGAACATTTTAGGGTAAAAATTAGTTAAAAATGGGCAAGTATACCATTTTTTATATGTTCGAAAATCCTAGGAGAGGCTTGCAAGCAAGAAATTTTACAACAATTGTTCCGAAAATTCTAGATCTCAAATCGTCTTCCGAACAGATATTTTTCCGAAAATTGTCTTTGGGTGCCCCTGTCTTTTCTTTGCTTAGTTTGGGCGTCTACAGTCGCGGATGATGTCATTCACGGCAAGGAAGAAGATGGCACTGTAAACTATATGACGCATGAGACAAATAAACTTGTACTTTTTCTGACTCATTTTTTCGTGTTGAGCAGTCGGCTCATTGCCATCGCCTTGTTCACCGTCAGCTTTAAGTGGTGGATTACCACTGTTTAAATTTTTCATTCTATCGCCATAGACATCTGTGATGTCACTTTGTTTTATCCCAAAGGAGAATGTAATGTAACATTTGCAAGTTTGTCGGCTTTCTCTTTCTGCTTCCACCGGTTGCGAGATGACCTGTCAATGAGAATAGACAATGGGTCATCAGCAGAAAAGAAAAAGAGGGAGTTGAGAAAAATGCAGATGTTCTCCAACGCGTTTTTTGTGACAGAAAAAATCATCATGATCTTGTTGTTTTATTTCAGTCAGTCCCCTCATACTTGGTACGCTCTACCCGTCACGGTCTGCGTCGGTTCTTTTGCTCTTCTTGGAGCCACAATGAGAGTGACTCATTTTTGTTTCTTAACGAAAGAATCAAATACAGTCGAAACTCCCGCGTGCTACCAACCTATACGGCAAGAGTTGGAGGAAGCCCCGGGGGGGGGGGTACTTTAGGAATTTCTGGGTGCGATGTGCCGCTGGGAGCCTGGAACCCTTAACCTTTACCAGAGCTAGTTCAGCTGAATTTTGCTACCCTATACTAGAGTAAACTCCCCAAATCCCCCTACCCTAGAGTAGCTGTGTATCTTGTCTAGATGAAATCTTCAACCAACTGATCAGTTTCCTGAAAAATAATACCCTATTCTAGAGCCAAACACTCTGATTTATATACCCTGTCCTACAGTAAACTGTTTGAAAGCCATACCCTTCACAGCGGCACATACCTATATAGCCCATATATGGCAGTACCCCCCCCCCCCCGGGGTGGAAGCGTACGGGAGGTCGGTACTAAATACAAGACTCGGACCACAGTGGCTGTCTACAGGGATAGGTCATCTACCTCACAGGCCTCACATCTGCCCACTCGGAGAAAATTTTTGCTTAAAATTTCCCAGTTACGATACGAGAAGCGATATGTTATCAGGAAAATTTCCTGAACTGCGGGGACACAGCGGGCAATATTTTTGAGCGATATTTTTAGACAGTAAAGCTGAACGCGTCGGTATTTTTTTGTCAGCGCATCTCAAGCCGCAAAAATTTTGGATACCTCTTAATTCTGAATCCTTTCATGATCTTTTAACTGGTTTAGAAATGATTCTGTACTCCATGGTAACGCTAAGTAAGTAAGTCAAAATTTGATTACCATGGTGAGTGGTACGATGGAGATGTCTAGCACTGTATAGGGACTGTAGTTCAAAGCCCTGTAGGACGCCGATGCGATTAGCCGTCAATTTTCTTAATTAATCTCGGAGGGTGATTTCGATTTTAGCAGACCTGTCGTCCTTAAAAGTCAAATTTTAGGGGTCCTTTCGGATAATAGCTGTTAAATCTGGAGAGTAGTATTAAAGCAAAACAAAGAAAAGAATAAAAAATTAACTTCGTAGGTTGGTAGAAAACAAACTTCATTACCACTCTAACACAAAAACGATCTGAGACTCTTTTCGTCTCAGTACACGTCAAGGGCTTTTAAATCCGCTTTTCACTAAAACTCCAGCTTCCAGCTTGTTATTTGGATAGCGGGAAATTCGCCTGTCATTGAAAATGTTTTTTCCGTGAGTCTCCTATATATTTTATATATATATATATATTTTCATAAATAAAGAAGGATACGATTGGACGGGGCCTCGTGCCCAAAATCTACAATTGTGCTTACAATCACAAGATATTTAATGTACAGGTCACGCACAATTCATACGCTTAAAGTTTTGCATTGCGGTATCATCTTCGTCTCTTGCGTGATGGAAAGACAAAAACGGTTTCTTTTCGCAGCCAGAATTTTCATCATCGTATCGATAATTTTTGTGTCCGAATTCAAGGGAGTTCCTGCTGAAAAGTGTGACAAGATCGACGACTGTTCATGTAGAAAAAGCAATGGGAAAGTTATAAGTTTAAGAAAAGTTGATGGGGTTAAAGGAGGTCCTGCGTAAGTAACGTTTTGTTTCTCAGTATTATTGTAGTTGTTGAAGTGTCAATAGATATTTTATAGTTTCGCCGGCTTTATTTAAGAATTTTTGTATGTTCTCTAAAATTAATGCTATCAACGCGAAGTTACTTATCTCTGAAGTGTTATAATCCTATGGCCATAGTTGTGTGGCAGCAACTCTCAGAAAAAATCCCATACTTCACCCTTATAGATTATTAGATAATTATTCTCGTTAAAGAAGAATGAATATCACGACTTTGGCCGTTCATAATAAAAAGGAGTTTATTACATTGCTACTCATTGGCTTTACTCGTTTTCACTCTAACTACTTTTTTGATAATAAAGTCGAGTAGAGGCACATCAAGTTTCAAGCGTCTCGTGAGTCCCTCAAATACACTGTGTTCGCATCAGTTTCTATCCAGTGTGGTCAAAAGTCCAATACGGGGATTATTTTGAGAGCTGACAATGATGGCCCTATACAAAAATTATTGACTTGCTTGACTTGGATTTTTAAGCTTTTTTAAAATAGAAGCAAAGCAAGTTCCATGACTCTTATTCAGCAAGAAGTACAATATTTGAATTTCTTTCTTTATAAATTAGACCTCAAAACTTTTAACTTTTAACTAAAGTCATGATAGTTAAATAAATCATGCACTTTAAATGTTTTAGTCATGATAGTCGATCAAATACGGACTTAATTAAGGGAGGCTAACATGGAATAGTAAAGATACTCTAATTTGTTTTGGTAGTGATTCTTGAAACGACTCGTATCACAAAAGAGTAAGATGTATACTTTTTTAGCCAGGGTTTCTGCAATCTACAGAATTTACAGTCGTACCCCTCTAATACGGACACCGAAGCGACAGAGCGAAGTGTCCGTATTAGAGAGGTGTACGTATAAAAGAGGTCACTGCGATGACGGCACTTGTATGACTCCATTTACGGTTTTAAGGGTTCAGTAGCTAAACCCAGGCTCAAATTTATTAGAAAAATATCATTAACAGCACCAGCCCACCTCCTCATAATATACTATACAGGGATTTTGCCCCCGAAGCCGAGGTATTCCTTTACTAATGGTAGGGATTTTCAAGTTAGAGTCTAGAAAGTATACAACTACAAAGTTCACGTTTGTGGCCATTTTGGCCCTCCATTCCTCTTTAGGCCTGTTTACATGGAGGTGGGGGACCCCAGGTAGGTGAGGTAACCCGCTTAGGTGAGGTAACCCGTTTGTCCATATAATCTCTCATTTTAATTTGATCACGTTTACATGATAGGTGGGGTGAGCCGCCATATTTTACCTCACCTACCTGGGGTGCCCCACCTCCATGTAAACAGGCCCTTTGTCACATCATCTTCTCTCGGAAACAAAGCATATGTGAAGTAGATTTAAGAACTATGATGTTAATTAAGGAACACGTGACTATAGTTACAAATAAACAAGTGTGGACTAGAATTAAACATATTCCTTCTAATAAAAAAACTACAACAGTCAAACTACAAGAGCTTTTAAAAGGCAGCAACTCAGACAACAATACTGGTGACACTGCGTAAAGGAGAAAACCATGCATAAAATCCCATTTTACAGCTCCCAAATTTTTTTCTTCACGTCACATTTGAGCGTGTCTATTTCGGGAACAGCGGAACGGACTGTGCCAAAACAATTAAGAATTTTTAGAACTTTCTAAAAAAAACTCATTTCATCAATGGTTTTTTTCGAAGAAGTTATTGTAGTAATGGGATCTTTCAGTTAACATAAATTCATTAAAGAAATCTATTTTCCATGAGATGTATTAACCAGTATTTCTTTTTTTTCTTCAGTTTTAAAAATATACTAAAGGATGACTCACTACCAAAACAACTGAACCTCGTCCCCATGTTTAGGCTGCACTTTTGAAGTAATTTTGACGTCATCGCTTCAATATGACAAAATTCTTGCCAAATTTGGTCAACAGTAGCTGGTGGTGATGAATTATGCGTATGGTTTTAATCAATCAGAAATGGGAAAATATTTTGAATACGTTCTTGTAGTAATGCGATCTTTTAGTTAACTTTAAAAATGTGAAGTAATCTATTTTCCATGGGATATATTAACCAGTATTTCTTTCTTCCTTCAGTTTTAAAAATATACCAACGAATGACTGGGATCAAAAATTTAAAGCAAGTTTCGACTGGAATCCTTGCACGGCATTTACCAAAGGCAGTGGCTGCAACGATGCATTGGTAAGAACGATTTTATCACTCTTTGGCACCTCCTGCTTCCATAGGAACGTAAAATACAAAAACGGAACAAAACTTTAACCCTGGATTAGCGCTAATCGGCCTTTCAGGAACCAGGCCTAGTACTATAAATTCATACTTACCTTCGGGGCTGAGGGGTATCAAACACGCCCATGTTGACTATCTCCATTTGTAGCCGTTGAATGCTTTTTATAATATTTCTGCAATACATTACGGTAGCCCGCGAATGCAGACGTGAAGAGACTGACGACTGGAAGTAAGTCTGCGTTCGCTGGTTAATAACAATATAATAGCCGAGGCGCCTGTGAAATTGTCCTCTCTAATAAGAACGTATAGGACTAACCTATTCAGCTGTTCAGATTGTGCGGTCGGTGCAAACAAGAAGTGATCTTTTTTTCCCGCTCTCTTACCTCGCACCGCACTCCACTAACTGAACGCCTGGAAAAGGCTAGTTTTGTCTGCGGTGCCTCTTAAAGACCTCTCTGTGCGAGGATTGAAAGTACCAGGTTGGTAGGAGAGGGTTCTAAAACTGAGATATTTGTTCTTTTCAAGGTAAACACCAGTCTAGTTCGCTTTTTTTCTTAGAGGTTAGGTTTCCAGACCGGCAACAGTACTCACCATGATATATCCTAGTGGGCAGGATAACTACATGTAACACCAACTTCCCCAGTCCCCTCCCCAACACCAACCTACCTGGGCTAGAAAAGCACTACTGTGTACCTGGTCAGGGAAATGGCTCCGCAGTGGGCAAAAAGGGCGAAAAAGATCAGTAAAGGATAAAAAACAGCTCGACTCGCTTGACAGTCGCCGATTTTTGCGGAGCCTGGTCCCAAGCTACTGTGTTCCAATAGACCTTATTCACGATACCCGCCATCTTTGCACGCGCTTAAGGACTGATGGCTTCTCAGGGGACCAAACAAGTAATAAAATCTGCTAATACAAGAAATCTCGGTAGAGTTTGCTTATTCGAGACAAAAGGAAATGAAGAACTTTTTATCTTGAAGACGATAATGGCAAGTTATTAGTGAAAGTGTTCATTGTAACTTAATTTGGAAGCGATAACGTTCAGCATGCAATGATGACGTAAAACTTGTTTAAACTCAAACTGTACATTTTAAATGACCATTACATCGTCGTTTCGCTTTGATAGAATAGACAAATTCCACTGCGATTACTCATAATGGCAAATTTTATTCATTGTTCGTCCCCTGAGAAATCACGTGACATTGCAAATATCCCATCGATCCTAGGGTGCATGCAAAGATGGCGGGTATCATAAGGTCTATTAAAATGAAATACATTTACTCCAAGATGTGTAAAAACCCGAACAGAAAAACCAGTACTGGCCAAGTATTGGCCCAGTCTGCCGCTGCATTCACAGTAAACAAAGACGGATCTACCACCATATCTTACCGTTCATATGCGAGAAGGTAAATCATTCTTATTTATCTAAATAACCTGAGGTCAATAAAGTGTAACTTATAACAGACCAATTTCCATATATAAAAATTCATGCTTGGCTCCAAAGGCTTGAGGGAGTAAAACAAAAGAAATGTATTATTCATTACTGAGCCTCAAGCTGATTTCTTCTGTTTTTTCATGTGCATATTTTGACTAAAACTAAAGTGAATGGACATATGCTTTAAAGTTATATACTTGGTACCAAAAATATGAAATAGCAGTTGCTATAGCATCTAAATGGGCTACGGTGATATAAATGAATAAAGGTTTCTCTCTCTCTCAAATGACCGACTTGTTCACTTTTGTTTATTCAATTTTATTTTGTACAATATTACTATTTTTTTTAATGTTTTAGGGAGGTGCATATAAAACTTAAATGCGATGACACAAAGTACCCTGGTGATACCGGAGACGGTGTTGTGGTTCTTCCGCAGCCTGTAAAAGATTCATATCATTATGTGCGTTTTCTTGTGTTTATAAATATCTAATCGCTTAATAGACCAATATCGATGTAATAAAAAATTCATACTTGGCTCCGAAGCTTAGGAGAATAGAACAAAATTAAATGTATTAATCATTGCTGAGCCTCAAGATATTATATTTTGCTTTATTCTCCCTCTCGAAGCCATGTATGACTTCGAGGTTGGTCAGTTAGCCCTCGGCCATTCATACTCTCACCGTAGTGTCAAACGCTTGGTAAGAACACTGCCCCCAACCCCCCTCCCCCTTGCGTTTTTGATATGATGCGATACTTTGAAAAATTTCTATCATTACGGATAGACTAGATGGCCTGTTAGAGTAGTGTAGGAGCTGCTCGAAAGGTCTCTTCTCATTGGTCGCAAGAAACAATGACATGTCATTCTTCCAATTGTTTTAGTATTGTTTGGGGTCAGGGAAAAGCATCATTGGTGACTTCTCTTGCGAGTAGCTGCTACATGACCCGCCTGTTATGTGGTCTAGAATATGATGATGTTAGCATTATTGGATAGATATGCAACGAGGCGCTGCTGGAGGCCAGTGACGTCATCCAAAATAAGCTTTTGTAGATTTGTCCCTCTTGACGCAATGTGTTTTTGGCTTCCCGAGTGGGGTGGTATCCACCCCCCCTCACCCCTCCCTTTAGTAAGTAAGAGTGAAACCCACTGTACAACAACCACCCATTCGACACGACTACCTCGTGATCACAAAGAAATCATCTCTTCCCTGCACTTAATAATAACTGTCTCAGATTATTCTTAGTTAATAGGGAGGGAATGAAAATGTCCATTGGGCAAAATAAGAAAAAAACGGAATTTTTATTAACTAAACTTTTTATATCAGGAATGCTACAAGTCTTGAATTTATTTTTGATTTTTAATGGTTTTTCTGGTTTTCGCAGAAAATGACGTTTACCTCTAAGTGCGCATGTGATGATGGCTGTGTTACTCCTCCATCCTCGGTTGATCCAACAAACCCCGCTGATCCAACCGTGAAGCCCAAACATAAAAGACTCAGTAAAGGCAGTATTATATTGATAACGTATGTAATGAAATCTTAAAATGCATCTGTATATGTCGTACAGTGTATATGTTGCTGCGTGGATAGTGTACAAGTTAATTTAATAGTTCAATTTTAGGAACGTTTTGATGAGGAATATGTATGAGGTATGATAAGGAAACTATTTTTTACTTAAAACATTTGAAAAGTTCCGGTATGTAAACCTTTATATCATAAGGGGTTAACAAGCTCAGGAAAACATCTTTCAATATAATGAGTCACGTGCCATTTTAGTTCGTTTACGGTCTATTTTCAATTCCAAGACACGAAGTTTTACTCGTGAATTTGACATCACGACACCACCGTGCAGCATCCATTTTTTCAAGCCTTACTATTCAACAAACAAGAATAGTTTCTTTCCAATACCCCATTAAGCCGCTATTTGTATGTGCAATACAGTAATTCTCATTGATCCATATTTACTAAATGAACAGAGAACAAAAATGCTCTGTCGGCCGGAGGTAAAATGCTTTTCTTTAGCAAACTAAGGCGCCAAAGATCAAAGGTCAGAGGGCTCTTAAAGGGGCTATAACACCTTATTGGTCATCCTATTTTAAAAGCAAAAGCTTGTTTTCGCATCAATTAACTTGTTTTTGCATTCAAACTACTTTCTTTCGTCTGCTGTAAGGGATGACAACTTTTCAAGTTAGCCCAACTTTCTCAAGTCTTAAGGTGTTTCGATACAGTTTTTCAGAGGCCATACCGATACTTTCCAATCGCCTTAAAAGTGAGTTTTCCTTGTCTGATCGCTACAAAATTTTCACCAGTAATTGGCTATAGAATGAAATTTGTGGAAATGTAGTTTTCAGTAAAATAGATATTACTATGACAACAATAAACAAAAAACTTAGAAATTGATAAAAGAAGAATTTTGTGTGATCTAGACCAGCTACTGAAAATCCAACACTAGGAAATTAAAGTTTGGTGTTTAACAAGCAATCTCCAACGCGCAATATACATACCTCCTTGACTAGTTCATTTTAGTTTGAATTTATCACATCTTTTGAATGTAAAACATTGAACGGATATATGTATTTTCGGCGTTAATTTGGAAAAATTAGCATAACGTCAAAACAGTGATCATGAATGTTGTAGCGCAGATTTTTGACCGGTTCGTAGGATATATGTTTGTCTTGAAATCTCAAGGTGTTGCATTGAATCAATCTTAATGAAAAATTAAGAGACATTATTATATACATTATGAAGATTATGTGAAGAGATTTCAAAAAAATTCGTTCCAGTTGTTTCAGAGATATACAAAACAGCGCTAAAAGTCCGAATTTTGAATGAAGTTGCGCTTAGACAGGTGGTGAGAAAGCGGGTTTTTACTTAGTTTTTAAGATCGCAAGAACGAAAACACACCAAAATTTCCTAGCATCGAAATATGATATTAAGCAGCATTCTGACACTACTTAAAAATAATTTGAGTCATTTATAACGTTTTTATTAAAAAAAAGTATCACGGCTATTGAATATTTAAGGTTTGAAATATATTTTCGTTTTAGTCGAATTCAAACATACAGAATTGTTTACTTCTTTCGGTGGTTATTTGCTAAACACCAAACTTTAAGTTCCTAGTGTTGAATTTGAGTAGCTGGTCTAGATCCCGCAAAATTATTCGTTTATCAGTTTCAAAGTTTTTTGTTTATTGTTGTCATAGTAATATCGATTTTACTAAAACCTACATTTTGACAAATTTCAATCTATAGTCAATCATTGGTGAAAATTTTATAGCGATCAGGCAAGGATAAAATCACTTTTAAAGCGATTAACAAATGTCGGTATGGCCTTGGAAAAACTATATCGAAACACCTTAATGCTATACCTGCATATATCATCAAAATAATAATGGTTCGTGCTCCCTGGTGAAGTTTGTTTAATATATTTTTTATAACTCTACGGTAACATTTTTTTTAACGTTAAAGCACTAAGTAATGACTTGAGCACAGAATTGACTGAAAACCAAGAGAGGATAAAGGGGACAGAGAAGGCATCCCTCATATACACCTTATTCCATAGGTAATTCGTCTCGAGTTATTTTTAAGACCACAGATCCCAAGGGGGATTAGACAACAGCCAATCACATAGCGCGAATGTGTTCCGCGTGGATGACCCACGCTCAGAGCCACGCGTCCTTCACGAATTGACGCAGAACAAAATGGAAGACGCGGAGAGCGATATTGCTATTCGTTTAGTCGACGAAAACGACTACAGAGAGATTTCTGCTAAAGCTGTGTCAGCGAAACGGAAATTAAAAAAGAATCGCCCTTCCTCCCTTGTATAGAGCTAACAGTACAGCAGGGAAATCCTTAACACAGTGAATATTCCCTCAGGATCATTTATTACAGTTTGAAGAGAGCAATTTCTGGTTTGATATTTATTCTTTTATTAGTCTTTTATTATTAAACAAAAATAACACTTGGTGTCTACTTCCTTTATTGTACATGTACAAACGACCGGTCTCAATAGACCGGCGAAATTTCTCATTTTATTAAAGCACTGAGGTCACGTAAACTTCGAGTTAAACTGATTTCACAGGTTGTCAAAGAGTCTAGCGACTCCCTTTTCCCAGGTGAGCGCCGACTCATTTCACGTCAATATTCGGGAATACCCTCGATCTCTTTACGCTTTCATTGCCGTTCGCCCGACATGTTTTCCACGGCGTTTAGTCATGCGAAACCTCCACGAAACATCCACGAAGCGCGCGAGATAAATTTATCTTATGGAATAGGTTGTGTATGGGGGATGCCTTCTCTGTCCCCTTTATCCTCTCTTGCCTAAAACATAATATCCTGGTGACAAAATTCCTTTCAAGGCTAGCTGTAATCAGTCGACTTTTGTTTACACTTGAAAATTTATCTAAAAACTTATATGTTAAGTTATTTCTATGTTAAGTTATATTTTCATCTGCTTTCAGATTTTTTGTTTTGGTTTTCGTTTACCTTATTTGTGGAGTTCTCATTAAGAAGTTTAAAATGGGAGCAGAAGGGTTAACAGAGATGGTACCCAATTATGCGTTTTGGGCGGATATTCCATCCTTAATTAAGGTGAGAAGTGAAGTGAAGTCCAAGAAATTTCTTAAAGTTCCGCGTCTAAAAAAGCATCCGATATAGTGAAGAAAAAGCCTTAAGGCTGCTCATGACTAACGGCGGAGTCTAGTGAAAACTCTGTTGGTTACGATCTATCTAGTGAAAACTGGGTTGTCGGAGTCGCAAGGAGAAGCGGAAGAACTAAACCAATCACAAAGCGTGGAACTAGCCCAGTGATTGGTTGATCCTTTCGCTTCTGCTTCCGACAATCTGGTTTTCAATAGTTCGTAAACGACGGAGTCGTAAATTGAAACGTTCTGATTCTTCCGACTCCGTCGCGCTCTGATTTTTTATTATCACAATGTCATAAGTGTCACACCGCTTACGATTCCAACTCCGATTCCGTTACTAGTGAAAACCAGCCTAGCAGATAGCTCTTACGCAGCCGGGAAAGGGTTTTTGTTCAAATCGGCATATTAACGGTGATTTTGAAAGGAGCGTGACTGCACCACACCATAGTTAACAAAGCTGAATGTCATGAAGCCCGACAGACTCCTTTGTTATATGTTTTTGTCAGCTATTTTAGACTTGACCGATAGCATTCCTATCATTTTGAACTTACTGACCAATAGAAACATCGCGTTAATTTATTCAGTCACAATTTGTGAACAACAAAAAAAAAACAAAGGATTGTGCACGGTTAGGGAGCTTCCAATAACAGGAGGGCATTTTGCATGCGCGTGCGTGAATCCGCTGAACGACAACAGCGTGGGCGCATCAAATCTGATGGCGGGAAATCGAAAACTCGCGCGTAAAATTACAGTCCTTTTCGTTGGTGCTTTGAATACCGTACTTTCCTACAAAAAAAATATTCGCCATGACAAAAATCGGACGTTTTCTACGCGGGTTTTCACTCGTAGATTTTTCAGCAGTAGGTTTTCTTGGCCTTTTAAAGACTTTCAAGACTCAACGCCAAAAAGTAATGTTCCTGTATAAGTCTGATTTTCACTGGCAAAGCAATGCATTTCTATGGTTTGATTTCCAAATTCGTGGTTTTACTCATCAGGGAGGAAATGCATCGTAGCAGCTGCTTTAAGACAAAAAGTGAAACAAAAAATTACCACGCGAGGTTTATTTATTAGCGCAATGTCTCATGTTAAACTGATCGCGGAGACACGCGTTTATATTTGCCACAAAAACATGAAATCTATGGGTTTTTACAGTTTTTCGGAAGTTTTCGCGGAAAAATTTATAAAAAAATATTCTATAGGAAATGAAGAATGGATTGAGTTTGAGACAGCAACAGTTACAAGTGATTATATAGTACATAATCATTTGAGCATTTCATAAGCTCAGTTGCAGACAAAACGAATGCACATACTCCGAAAAAACGAACAGTACTTTTATTTTTCTTTCACTCTAAAAGATACAGAGATTTTCCCAAGCTACTATTTTGAAGCGACTCTTGAGTAACAGCTCCTGCGTTCCACAATCGATTTCTTTTTATTAATTTAAATTTGATGACAGTAGTGATCCATTTAAAACAAAGAATGGCCATCACTCCATAAATCTGACGATGTTGTTCACCTTCAAAGCCTGTTTAAACATAAGACAGGAAGTTTGTTAAAGGGGTGCAAATAATGCTGTTTTCTCAAAATACTTCTGCTAAAGGACCCAAATGAGCTGGATACGACAACAAACATGGCACAAATGGATGGATAAATTTGTCTGTTATTAATGTTTCTGTTGAGAGCTTTCTTTTTACTGTATCCAGATGAACCCCTTACGTAAGTTGTACATTATGGAAGAATTATCAAGCAGAAACTGATGCATTAAACAAGAATGTGGATCAATACGGAGGAGAAGCTGGTCTCATTCAACATCATTTGTGAATTAAATGTCTCACAAATTAGCATATCAACAAATGTAGTATCCACAAAATGGTATCATTTAGGAATAAATGCGATTTTTCTGCAGCAGAAACCAGGATTTATTTAAAAGGTGTATTTATAACGTATCATTTCGTGCTATTTTGGGGTTGGGGAGTTAGGCTAGATTTTCTTTAAAACGCCAAAATGTTATATTTATTTGCATACTGAAATGTAAACAAACAGTGTATCATCAAAATAAGGTGGAAAAAATCAGAATTCAAACCGATTGCTACAATTTTTTTTCCTTTGTAGACCTAAATGATAGAATATTCGTATTTTCAAAACACCATCTTACTGGCGTTATTATATTGATTTAAATTTATAGTTGAAGTACGTGTATTTTATTTCTCAACGAAGACGTACCGGAGAAGAAAGCTAAAATTACTGCAGAAGGCGATTTTTCACAGTCTTCATCAAAGCGCCATTCATTCGCGGAAGTATTCTTAGTTTCATTAATCGTTAACTTAATCTGGGGAGAAAGGCAAGATTTCGAGATAAACAAGCCAGAGAAAGGGTGAAAAACAGTTTCACGGCAGAATGGACACTTAATTAGCCACTGTATTCCTGAAACGATTAAGTTCGATTTTGGAGTTATACTATTGAGAAGAATTAAGTATCTATAGGTTAATTGTTTAACGAAAAACTATCATACTGACCTTTTCCTCCTGCTCAAAAAAAATGCGCGAAATGTTAGTTGATAAGAACATTCCACCGCCATCTTGTCTTCGATGTACTGTTTTACGAAAGGAAAGACTGTCCTCTCAAGGGCGACAGCGAAGGTACAATAAACTCACTTTCATCGTAGAAATACCTCGACACCTTAAAGAACATGTTTGTGGAACGTAGCACCCAATACACGTCATTCAGCCCCAGAAAACAGCCTGCAAATGCTGGTACTGAATGTAAACAATTCACAGAAAATGTCTCAGCTGTGGCCCTTCAACAGCCCATATTGACGCATGCGTATACAAAATGCCCTCCTGTTGCTTCCAATATAAACTGTAGCACCATTGTTTTCAACTTTGATGTTTGCCGGCTTTCATAACCAGTCTCCTCTACTAACTATGCCCACACCGGTCTTCTAAATAGATTGTCCCATATTGGACAGGTCTCCTTGCCACTATATGTGGCAGTCATAACAGACCGCAGTATTTTTTATGTCGGCATTAAGGAGCTTAAGCAATGACGACGACGGCGACGGCAACGAGAGCGGCAACTTATTAGCAAAACAACAACTTGGCACGTCCATCACGCTTTTGTTTCATATCTTAGCCGTCGTTGCACGACTTACAGCGTGAGAGTGTCTAATTTCACGTTTTGTCAAGGACGGGAACTCAAGACAACAACTTTCTTTTTCTTTTCTTGAACTTTGATACAGTCCTTTTGTTTGTTTTTATAGTTCAATAAAGACAATATAGTTCAGTAAGGACAACTCAGTTCATAAATTACACTTAAGTTCACCAACTATTGCACGAGTTCAGAAAATGTCACAACTATAAATACATCTTTATTTGTGTCGCAGATGCATAAAGGCAGGAGAAGGGGATTTGAATGGATATGCGCTTACTAATGATAATGATAATATTTAACTTAAATTATTTATTAATTTTTATTATTATTGGTTTTTTTTTTTTTTTTTTTTTTTTTTTTTTTTTTTCTCTCTCAGGAACTCATGTGTAAACTTATAACATAAATAATAACAAGAACAACAGCTAAGCGACAAAGTACAGTTCAGTTCAGTTCACCAAGTTGCGAGGGGCTTGTTTATAACACTTCAACATCCTGCTTTCGTGATTTTAATGTACAGTTCAGTGCATCATTTTACGGGGGCTTGTTTACCGTGCTCCGTCATCCTGCTTGCGTAGTTTTGTGGTATCTGTCCAGTAGGCACGAGGTAGCCAATAACAGGTGCAGCTTAGCAAAAACCTCTGTTGCCGCAAGACTGTACGGTTGTTCATTGCAGTATACATTACGCACCCTTTTTATTGGTTTTGCATGAATAGAAACCAATTTTAGATTGCTTACACGGCTTGGTTTGGTTTTTTGGGCGTTTATTATATTTTCTGATCTCAGACTGTTCGGTTACAAGGAGTTTATTTTCTGGGGGGTGGTGGACAGGGTGGCATTATTTGTTAACTTTTAAATTAAGGGGATTTAAGGGAACTGGGTAATAAGAACTTTTATTAACATTTTTTGATTCTAATTCTAATTCAGTTGCCTCAGCAAAAAGGGACGGAATTAGAGGGATGCATTATTTGTTAATTTGTAACTTACGAGAATAAGGGGAAATAATTTATGTATTAATTTATGTATTATGGACCTGTAATGACATTATTTACTGATTTTAATTAGGTTGCCTGTGCAAGAAAAGGGGGCAAGAGGGATGTCGAGGAAAACCAATGCTTCAAGATATAGGATTGCTGTTATAGGAAAGGGGATTTATCGACCAAGATTCGAGTGATAGATAAAGAGAGGAGCGATTGATTAAAGACAGGGGTAACAGAGGAAGTGGAGCACGACAGCGATGGGGCACATACCTTGCAATAAGAGGAGAACTTTTCCTTCACAAGAGATCACACGGATTTCTTATTTACTACAGCAAAAAATATACAGCACTTGGGCTTTGTATTTTTTTGAAAAATATATGTTGGTCTTACAAGATGTGCAAAATTTCTCTTAGACATAAAATATATTAATCATTACACAAAAAAAAAAAATTTTTGTTTTTTATGGTTGTAGTGAAATAAAGAAAATAATTATGCAATAAATCAACTTACACCTGACGGTCTAAAAAAATTTCTTTAATGTCCGGCGAAAATAATTCTTCATTTTGTCATTTCTGAAAGCACGTTGTTTGCCAAACGGTCAAGCTGCCCGGCCATAAACTGGAGCTGGGCAGCCAACCGTTTGGCTTCCATTGTGGTTTTCTTTAACTCATTTGCTTTCTCTTTAAGTTTCTCTTCTTTCTCCTTTAAATCTTTTTCTTTTTTCTCTAATTCGCTTTTTCTTTCTTTTAGTTTTAATTCTTCTTCCCTCATCCGCAATTTTTCCTCTTTTCCCTCTATTTCTTTTCTTCTCTCTTCCATTTCTATGGCCGCCAGGCACGATCTGATTTCTTTTTCTTCCTCTGGTGATAGCTGTAAAAATGAGTGACCTACCTATGATAATATGTCTACTATTGTTATTTTATGCTACCCAGGTGTATATGAAAAATAAGATATGATGAGCTCATCTTTAAAAACGAAAAACATCCTATCTAAACATAAGGTTGAAAGCCTTGTCTCATCAGGAGCTCAGAAGGCAATCAAGGAAACAGGTCAGGGAGGGGAAGGGTTAGCAGAATATAAAGAAACCGATGGGGAATGGGGCGGGTTTCAGAGAAAGAGCCTGTTTCCACACGTTTCGACGCCATTATGGTACCATTTGGCTGAGCCCTACGTGCCTTTTTGTCATTTAAGGATGTCTTTTGTTTGAAAAATACTGCTACATACCTCTACCCTACGTCGTTTTCCTTTTTGGCATGTTGGAGTGTCCATTGCAGTGGTCTATAGTAGTAAGGGTGAGTGAATTTTGGTTTGTTTTTTCCTCGTAAGGTATCTACATGCTAGGTGTTTTAACTTAGGATAAATGCAGAGATTGAAGGGTTAGGAATGCTTACCTTAGTTGCGAAGTTCGCTGTGTATGGAGACGACTAGTGAACTTGTGCAATCCGTCTGGGCTACGTGATTGCATAGATTACGTCAAGTTTTTTTAAAAATTTTAAAGGGAAGTTAACTATTTCCAGTGCGCGCTGCGAGCAGAATACTGTTGAACAAAGAATTGTTCGTTTTCTTTGAAAATTTTGAGGCGTGAGCAGAAATACTTACGTGTAAACGCTATTTTGAAACTTGTGAGAAAGATTTTTTGTGAAGGTGCTTAAAAGGAACAATGCCTAAAGAAATAGAGACTTGGTATGCAGAGGTTTTGAAATCTCGCCATATTACTTCTGCTATAAGATGTGATTTGCAAAAGATTGATAGACTGTACAGTACGTTGGCACGGTTAAAGTTTGAATTATATAATTTAAGAAAGGAAGCAGATGTGGAGTATACAGCTGTTTGTGGTGTAGTGACATGTAAGGATGAAAAATCAAGGTTGGTTCTGGAAGAAAAAGAGAAAAGCATGGGTTTTGAGTTAGCGGCCATAAAGAGAAAAGTTGATGATATAGTAGAGAGTAGGACGAAGTTAATTACCTCTGAAATAACACAGTGGAGAATCAAGAAAGGACGAGATTATTATACCAAAATAAAGGAGAAACGACATGCAAGAGGAGCCCTAGTAATTGCGGGTGAACTGAAAGACACTTTGCGTTGTTTTCTGTCCTTTGTAAAAGAGAGGGATGCCCTATCACAAAGTGATTTAAAATCCTTTATTCATAAGGATAGACTAAATTGTGAGGACATTACATTTGAAAGAGAAAGGCAACGCGATAGAGTGAATTTACACAACTTCACTGGATGCAATGTAACCAAAGAAGAGCGGCAGATATTGAACTATGGGGGTGGTTTCGTTTTGCAAGGAAAACCTACATCCGATGGTATAAAGAAGCAGCGTGCAGTTAAAAAAACAGACTGAACTAGCTGTATTGAGTTATGTTAAATATTTAGCCGGTGTTAGGGTGAGGGTTAGGACGAAAGGGGGAGGGCGTAGCAGAAATGCTAGGAAGGAAATTTTTCGTTATTTTTTCCATCCAAGGATAGGTTGTTTGGAGAGGAGGTTTATAACCAAGGTTTTAAAATTAGTTGATTTTTACTCTGTAAATCATGTTAGAAGTGTTAGAAGTAGATCTTTACATGATAATACGGTTAGGGGGATGACTGGTAACCAAAGGGGGTTAAAATTATTAAGAGATTTAAGTCAGGATAATGCTTATATTCTGAGGGAGAGTGACAAAAACCTGGGCTGGTCTCTTAACAATTCTTCTTGGTATAAACAGGAATATGATAGGCATTTGAAATCTGGTTTTTATCAAATGGTAGGGAATATGGAGGATGTTGACAGTATAAAACTTAGATGTCGGTTATCTTTACAAACGATTTTAAAGAAACATATCGAGGTGTTACCAGTTAAGGATTATAAAGGCTTTAATTTAGGAAATAGTATAGAGGATTACACTCTCCCTAGCCTGAATTTATTTCCAAAAGTACACAAACTAAAAGAAAAAGCTAGTATGGAGAATGAAAGTCTATTAACAGGTAGGCCCATAGTAACTGGGTATGGGTGGTGTACTGTAGAGGCATCTAAATATTTACAGAAGAGATTTAGGTCAATTTTGGTTAGGTTTAAGGATTACTTAGAAAGTAGCTCACTACCCTATTCCATTTTAGGGAATAGTTATGAATTGGTTGGTTTAATAGGGAAAACTAATCTGAGTTCAGTGGGTGGATGTACCTTTGTAACTTATGATTTTAAGGATTTGTACACAAATATTCTCTTTAAGGACGCTAGCAATACACTAAGGGAATTGGCAATAATACTCGGAATGGGGAAGGCAGAAGTGGATTTTCTTTTAGACTTGTATTCATTTCGCAATAATTGGAATTATTTTAATGTGGGTAATAGTTTATTTAAACAGGTCAAGGGGGTTAGCATGGGTTGTTATTTTAGTAAGGAAATTAGCGATTTAGTTTTGTTATACTCTGAGTATAAGTATTCTTTAGTGCGTGATGCTAAAAAATAATCTTTTGAAAAGGTATGCTGATGATGGTATTATTTTGTTTTCTGTAAGGGACAGTAAAAGTATACTGTCCGAGTTACAGAAAATAATGCTTTTTTATCCTAGTAACCTGGTGGTAAATATTGTTTAAAACTATGTGACTTGTCAGTACTTAGATTTAGTGTTAGCTTTGGATGATTTAACCTTATCTACAGGGGTTATACATTATTGGACATTTTTTAAGAAATTTCATAAGTTTGCTTATTTAAACCCTAAATCTAACCACCCAAAACATGTCTTTAGGGGCTTAGTGAGGACTGAGTGCATGCGTTATATTAGGAATTCCCTTTGTGAGGATGATTATAGGTTATCCTTGAAATTGTTTACCCTACGTTTGTTGAAGTCCGGTTACACCAAAGGTTTTATACACAGGAATGTGATTAGTTTTAAGGAGGGATTATATCGTATGAAGTTTAAAAGGGCCAAGAGGTCTTTAGGTGGTTTATTTGCCTACCCATTGATGTATGATAAGGTTGATTCTGTGTCTACGTCTGTAGAGAGAATATTAATGAAGGCGAAGGGGGGTTTACCCTTACCAGTCTCTTTTTTCATTTCTAAGGAGTCGATTCTAAATTAAGGAATATTTTCTGTACTAGGAAAAAAGTTACAAGAGAAAATGATACAATATTACAGTTAATTTACAATGCCGCATATCTGGTTATCATACCCTGTATTGTTATCAAACGTCTATGTATAATTACAATGAAGTCTAAATTTTTTAAATAAAAGGCGGCTTGATGAAATATGGTGCCGCGGGTGTGATTGTTAACCGTAAAGTGATAATGGAGTTGTGACGGGGTTTAACAACCATGGTACCCCGCCCATAAACATCCCTATCTGATTTTACAAGCAACCAAAAGGATGCCTGTCGCCGAGTGCAATGTCCCTCTACAGCAGTAAAGCTGACAGGTCTGGCGCACAGCGGGCAGTTTAAGGGAAAGACATGGTTGCCATATACCAGAATAGCCCAGTATATGGATTCAATTGCTCAGTTTTGTTTGTTTTTATAGTTCAATAAAGACAATATAGTTCAGTAAGGACAACTCAGTTCATAAATTACACTTAAGTTCACCAACTATTGCACGAGTTCAGAAAATGTCACAACTATAAATACATCTTTATTTGTGTCGCAGATGCATAAAGGCAGGAGAAGGGGATTTGAATGGATATGCGCTCCTCTCTTTATCTATCACTCGAATCTTGGTCGATAAATCCCCTTTCCTATAACAGCAATCCTATATCTTGAAGCATTGGTTTTCCTCGACATCCCTCTTGCCCCCTTTTCTTGCACAGGCAACCTAATTAAAATCAGTAAATAATGTCATTACAGGTCCATAATACATAAATTAATACATAAATTATTTCCCCTTATTCTCGTAAGTTACAAATTAACAAATAATGCATCCTCTAATTCCGTCCCTTTTGCTGAGGCAACTGAATTAGAATTAGAATCAAAAATGTTAATAAAAGTTCTTATTACCCAGTTCCCTTAAATCCCTTAATTTAAAAGTTAACAAATAATGCCACCCTGTCCACCACCCCCAGAAAATAAACTCCTTGTAACCGAACAGTCTGAGATCAGAAAATATAATAAACGCCCCAAAAAACCAAACCAAGCCGTGTAAGCAATCTAAAATTGGTTTCTATTCATGCAAAACCAATAAAAAGGGTGCGTAATGTATACTGCAATGAACCACCGTACAGTCTTGCGGCAACAGAGGTTTTTGCTAAGCTGCACCTGTTATTGGCTACCTCGTGCCTACTGGACAGATACCACAAAACTACACAAGCAGGATGACGGAGCACTGTAAACAAGCCCCCCGTAAAATGATGCACTGAACTGTACATTAAAATCACGAAAGCAGGATGTTGAAGTGTTATAAACAAGCCCCTCTGAACTTGGTGAACTGAACTGAACTGTACTTTGTCGCTTAGCTGTTGTTCTTGTTATTATTTATGTTATAAGTTTACACATGAGCTCCTGAGAGACCCCCTCAAAAAAAAAAAAAAAAAAAAAAAATAAATAAATAAATAAATAAATAAATAATTTAAGTTAAATATTATCATTATCATTAGTAAGCGCATATCCATTCAAATCCCCTTCTCCTGCCTTTATGCATCTGCGACACAAATAAAGATGTATTTATAGTTGTGACATTTTCTGAACTCATGCAATAGTTGGTGAACTTAAGTGTAATTTATGAACTGAGTTGTCCTTACTGAACTATATTGTCTTTATTGAACTATAAAAACAAACAAAATTGAATTGACGTAAGCCATCGAGTGAAGAAAACAAAGTGCAGTCATCCTACCAGTTGTTTTTATTCAAGCTGCGGTGAGTTAGACGTATTTGAAACTTTATTTCTAATTCGTTTTGGAAAGAAAACTGTTGGTACCTTGCTGAGGCATCGCCTGCAATTGTTATGATCTCTTATATTTGCACAGACATTATCATATCGAAAGCAGCTTTTTGAAATATGGTCAGGAAACGAGCAGCTGCCTTTCAAGTTTGAAACAACCAAGAAAGTTGGAAGTTCAGGTCGTGTACGGTAAAAATAACTATTTTAAACATAGATTGATGGTAGTCAACTCAAGCACGTAGGGCCAGCTGTGATACCACGGTTTGAAACGTGCGGAAAGAGAGTCAAAAAACAAGATTTCATCCACGGTTAACAGTATTTTTTTCTGCTTTATTAACGCGCACGTTGTCGGGTTATTTAGTTGAAGTTTTCTCCGGACCGAATTGGCTTTACCCTTTCGGCGCTGACTCTCTTTCCAGGTCTGTTCACTGTGCCCCTGATGAGAATGACAGACCTTCTGAGCAGACTAAAATTTTTTAAAATAACATCAGTCTATGTTCCCGTCTATATTAGTGAGCTCACTAGAACTTAATAACAGTGTAACATAGCTATTTATCTATTTAGTTCTCGTACCATAGCTAAATGAGTATTTACCACTTAGTTAATGCTATGCATTCTTATTAGAAAATAACTAACGTAATTGTGGCTATTCTTCCCGCAGCTGCATGTAGTTTACGCTCAATGAACTGATATGTAGTCATTGAACTACTGGTGTGGTTATTGATCTGTTGTGTACTTATTGAACTGCCGTGTCGTTATTGAACTAACAAAAAGGAAAACTTTGATACAGTTCTTTAGGGTTTAAATCCAACCGACTCGGTTTAAGAATATATATATTAAGGGCCTGTTTACATGGAGGTGGGGGACCCCAGATAGGTGAGGTAACATATGTGGCGGGTCACCCCACCTATCATTTAAACGTGATCGTGAGAGATTAAATGGACAGGTGGGTTACCTCACCTAAGCGGGTTACCTCACCTACCTGGGGTCCCCCACCTCCATGTAAACAGGCCCTAAAAGGAGGGTCTGGTCTTTTATCAAACGTTTTCTTTTGTTGCAATAAATTTGCAAAGCTGCTTGCCATGTGGGTGAAATCGTACTATTATCACCCTTTCACTCCTGCTTATTATACGAGAGGTGGTGAAAGGGGATATAAATGTTAAGAAGGCCGGATAAATGTGGCGGTTACCCCTCCCCTGGCAACTGCCTTAGTTGCAACTGTTAAATATCTTTTGGTAGATTAATGTGAGAGAAAAGCAGGCGCACACACAGTTCTCATTTTTAGCACTGTTTTTCAAGTTTTCTGCATGCTGTGAGAATGAAATATTTAAAACGTTAGGTAAAAAAACGATTTAGTGCAAAAATCTTCAGGCTATAACAGCATCCTTATACCACAATCAGGGGCATATTTAATTAGATGATAATCGTCACGTGTGCAGTAAGTACAATTATTTTTCTTATTTTCCTTTTCAGGATGGAGTTGTATTTACGTGTGGTGGCCTCAAGTTTGGCTGTATGTCTATTTACAACAAATGTTGTAATCGAAAGTATTACGGTCAAATTTAAAACAAGAATGGCTAGGATTATACAATGAATTTCCAGAAATGAAAAGGTTTGAGATATCACGGCGGCGAGTGATAGTCAATTTGTTTTTCCCCAACTTTATGCGATAATTATTTCCAACACTTTCAATTTGTTCACGAGTTCTTCAGGAATTGAATTCTCGTGGACTACACTGGACATGTCATCGAGTGTTACTTTTGTGCAGTGACAACAACCACCTAGTTTTTAGGATCTCAATCAATTTGTCTCCCTTGTCATCGAGCCTGATCAAGTGGCCACTCCAATTCTACGTCTTAAAAAACTGTTTGAAGGGTGGGGTACCAAAGTGTCTTCTTTGCCAGTGTTACAAATCTACTATGTGAACGTGGGAGGGCTATATTGTTGTCACTTGCCACAGGGTGTCAGAGCTAATCAGAAAACTTTAGTAACGATGATGGCGACCACAGCGAAAACATCTTTATGAAAATGAACTCGTATTTTTTCAAAATCGTTGGGTTTATTCTAACTCGTTTAATATGTCAAATACAGGTGCATTTTCTTGGAACCAGTTGCTCAAACGACAATGCAATTGACTTCAAAATACCCACTGAATAGTGTTTTATCCGGTGGATAGCGCTATTCATCTCTTGAAGAACTGGGAGCTTGGGAAAAGAGAAAGAAACGTTTATTTTCTTCTTTCTGTCTTTACGTGCTCCTGCAGGGACGGCAAGTTGATGTACTAATAGCGTGGTACACGTAAAAAAATGGTGTTTATGGTACCTATTGCTTATTTGACGTTCTCGTTGCCGTTGCCGTCGTCATTGTTATAAAGCTCTCTAAACTTTCAAAATAACAAAAAAATCTTTATTCTGCCGACTCATTTTTATATAGGATTTGTGCTACAGTGTGTCACAAAAATCAAAGTTGTTCAATGAAAAGAGCTGCCCTCGTCTGGCCTTCGGCTAAGTCGCTGCAGGGTCTCTACCTCGAAGAGATTTTCCAAACCTGGTCTGTAGGCCATGCTAAACAGCCCTAAGCTTCTCTAAGACAAGATCCAGAGCAGTCAATCCTGTTGTGAAAGTAAGATGAGCCAAGGATTTAAAAGATGTATTGAGACATCGCCCTCGGTTCCGAGCACGATTTAAAGTCTAGGTGAGATATGCCACGACTGCCACAAAGAGCCAAATGTAGCATCTTCTGAACACAGCTAGAAAGTGCAAGCGCAGTTTATACATACTTCAAAAATACCGCTGTTTAATTTCACGCTCTCCAAATTTGGACCTACCCCCCTACCGTTTTGAATTGGAAAGTTGGTCACATGATCATAGTCTATCTGCACGACGACAAGGGAGGAAAGGGAGAAATAGCCAAACGCAGTCCCTTCGGAACAAAGCTAAGAAATGAAACTATCACGTTCAATCTCACCCTTCCCTAGTAACTATAAAATCATCTCGTCGAACATTGATCGAGGGCCGACGCCTTCTGCGGTTTTTATTTAGCTAGGTGGTCACATGATCAGGCCAGAGTCACTGACAGACTAGGGTCTACTCGACGAAAAGGAAGGAAAAGGAGAAAGAGCTTAGGGAAGAGGATGTGACAACAAACAAATAAGATAAAAAAAAGGGCGATACGCGCAAAGAGGAGTATTGTTATGTTTATTACTCTTTAAATGTTCACGTTGTTGTCATGACATCTCAAACTTATTCATATTTGGGGAATTACAATTATATTGCACAGTAATAGATTATAATACCCTGATTAGAAACTAAGGCCACGGATTGAAGGCCTCGCAGACGGTTATTACTTTGAACGTTTTTGCAGAGGCAAAGATATTTCATAGTAAAATTTGATATCATTACCATCTAACGGCTCTCTTGACTGGTCCTTTTTGTTTACTTTAATTAGTTCTGACAAGGGTTACACATAGAAGTTCCGGTGGATAATAATATATTTTAAGGATTTAAGTTTACCATGTTTTTAAGAACGAAGACGAAAGATAAAGTTGGAAAATTAAAATCGAAGAAAACAACAACAGAAATGTATCAAGTCTTTCCTTGTACTTGGGAGTTTCTTTAACTGCTGCCGGTTTAGCTCAGTTGAAAAATGTTTTGGCCTTGCTGGTCGGGAAATGACAGGTTTGAGCGGCAGCGCAGGGTCTTAACACCTTCATGTTAAGATCATAATGGCTATGATTAAACTCATTAGCCTCATCATCCTTACCCTTCCTGATCAATTGGAAGGAACTTCTGTTCGATAAGAAAAGTAATATCATTGGGGGAGGGGACTGTTAATACAATAACACCCCATGAAGGGATAAAGCTACGTTCACACAGTCACCGACCCAGTTTATGACCGCTGGAAAAATTCGTGCATTAACCAAAATCTAGAACAAATTTTTAGCCGGCTAGAGAATAATAAGACAAAGTTGGGCAAGTAACCGCATAAAGATTCTTTGCATTTTAAATTTACAATACGGTAACGGGACCAAACGTCGCCCCATGTAAGGTAATCCGGAATCCGGAATCCAGGTAGTTTTGGTCTGTGGAATCCGGAATCCGCGGCTTTGGAATCCGGAATCCAGCTAATGGAATCCGGAATCCAAGCATTGTAATCCAGAATCCAGGTTGCTGGAATCCACTCTGTTGTGATGGTTCCAGGGACTCTTCTTTTCCTTTAGCGACTGTAGCCTGCGTAGCAGGCGCTAGGAAATAAATGGGCGAGCGCCTGCTACGCAGGCTATAGCGACTGTTGCGTGAAAATCTCATGTCGCAAGGACGCGCAACAGGCATGTTCGCGCGTGTTTCACTCGCAGGAACATCCCTTGTCATTGTGACATATCGGGTATCAATTTGAAACAATGGTCACATTATAATGACGTGACAGAATCCCAGGGAGTGATTCATATTGCTGTATATTATCGCTCTTTCGAGCTCTTTATAAGACACCCTTTCGACCGGGCCTTTCGACCTTTTTCCCCGTTGCGCCTTTGGAATCGGAGGTTTAGATTCTTTTCCTGTTTGGGCGCAATTGGAACTAATTTTTGGATTTCAGGTAAGTAAGTATCCTTATTCTTGGCCGTAGTATCAGTAGTCGGGGTGGTTGCAGTTACTGGCTTCTTTCAGGCACATGTCATCAGTGTCACTCAAAGAATGACATGCTGCACGTGGTGTCGACGTGGTGTCTTTTATTCAGTCCAGATTCAATCAGTCGAAATCAGACATCTCGAGAGATCACTTTGAATTTTTTTCTCAATCGATCGTTATCAATCTTTGTCAGCGTGGGGAAGCACAAGAAAAAGCATGAGTCGGAAAGGTACGTACGTCTATAAATTCGGTGTTTGCGACTTTGTGATGGAAATGTTTTGGCGGCGTGGTTTTGAATAGATCAGAATGAGTTTGACTAATAGTCGCGGGTCGCGGGTCCACAGTCGCGGTTGCGGGTCCAAAGTCGCGGTCGCGGGTCCAAAGTCGCGGTCGCGGGTCCAATGTCGCGGTCGCGGGTCCAATGTCGCGGTCGCGGGTCCAAAGTCGCGGTCGCGGGTCCAATGTCGCGGCAGGGGAAAATGATTTGGGGTTCGAGGTAACTGAGTGAAAACGAGTGATATGAAAAAAATATAAGGGAAAAAAAATCGTTTTTATGCATGATACTCTACGGTAGCCAATTTACAGGTTACGGATGTTACAGTCAACAAAATAATGTCTCAAGAGAAGACCTAAAAGAAAAAGCTGGCCGACTTTTGTGTTCACCGCAAGTTCATTTTGTTTTCTTTCTATCGGGCCCAGTTATGTATAAATTCAGCTTTGAATGTACTTATGCATAACAGTATCTGATAAAAAATGTTACCATGAGTTACCATTGTTTTCTTCTTGTCTATGAATTGCTCACAAATTCTTAGGGGTGCATTCACTGAAAAATGTGCGATACACTTCATAGACTATAAATTATAAACGTTACAACAACTTAAAACCTTTTTTAAAAAAGGCTAACTCGGGCTCGAAAAGCTACGAGTCTGTCGGTAGAAGAAACGAGAACTGTTTCAATTTTAACAAATGTTTTCGGCAAAAATAAAGATAACGCTTGTTGAAAAACTTCCTGGTCGCAAACTCCCAAAATAAACTCTTTGCACAAGTAACTGGAAAGAGGAGGAGTGACGTTGGGCTTGAAGTGCCACTAAAGTACATTCAGGCGAGTATTCAAGGCATGAATTTAATACAGAAACAAGTAATAATCCACAGCAAGAGGGGATAAAGCTCGAGCTTTATCCTCTCTTGTCCACAGAAAGCAGTTTGTTTCTACTAACGATTGAAATCCGGAATCCAAGTTCTACCAAGACAGAATAGATCATAGTCTGTTGGTTCTACTGACAAAGACTTGAATCCAGTACCTGGAATCTGGAATTACTTACCTAATGTATTGTCTTTTCTTAGCTCTGGTGGAGTTGACAACTTACCGTTTTCAGTGTCTGGTTTACTTTCTTTTTCAGCTTCATGATATCGGGCGTTATTATTTCTTTACCTACTTACTCACTTGGTTATTTACGATGCATGTTTTCAAGATTTGACTGAGACGCACATTGAATGGCTTCCTATTGTCAGGTCGTCCTGGTTGCCATTTAGGTGAAGAGAACAAGAAGTTATATTGAACACTCCGGGTTGCCGTCTCAGTTGTAAAAAGAAAAGCATTAAGCGAAAATCTTGCTTCGACTAACAGACACGCCTTGAATACCGCTTGAATGAAGTTTCATGCGCCTATTTACATTTTCTTTCAGTTTTGTCGAAAACATTTGTTAAATATAAGAGTTCTCGTTTCTTCTCTCGACAGACTCGTAGCTTTTTGAGCCCGAGTTCGCTTTTTTTTTTAAAACAGGCTTTAAGTTGTTGTAACGTTTATAATCTGTAGTCTACGAAGTGTATCGCACATTTTTCAGTAAATGAACCCCTAAGCATTTGTGAGCAATTCATCGACAAGAAAAAAGCAATGATAACTTATGGTAACTTTTTTATCAGATACTGCGACCGCGACTTTGGACCCGCGACCGCGACATTGGACCCGCGACCGCGACTTTGGACCCGCGGCCCGCGACCCGCGACTATTAGTCAAACTCGATCAGAATGTGTGAAACAGTAATCTAAAACTTCGAGCAGCTATATCTGTCTGTTTCTATCATGTTCAGATTTATGAGCTAACTATCTTGCAAATTTATGTACAGGAGTCCAAGAAAGAAAGAGAGAAAAGCGGAGAAAGAAAAGAAAAGTTCAAGGTCTGTGGAGTTGTCGTTGTTTGTTCTATTCGTGTTTTCTGCTCAAAAAGCGGTGGTTGTGCGAACACTTACTGAAGCGTTTCTTTGATCAAAATTATATTCGAAGGTGACAGCGTTTAAATACCATTTACAGACATGCTAATTAAATAGAGCATTTGATCAATGAAACGAACATACGAAAGTGAATCCAAAGTAAATTATCGAATTTACTTCACCGTAGAGCTCTGGAAATTGCTTGAAAAGGTCTGAGGAACTTGTCAACTGAATTTCCATTGCAGACATCTTCACATCGTTCCCGGCTCCGCAAAAACGTGTTTTTCTACACGAACCAAGATTTCGTGGCCAAAACCTCTCCACATCTCACTTTTTAGGCAGTCGAGTGTTCTTAGGGGCCTTTCATGTTTTCATAAAACATCCATCAATTTTCTTTTTTGTTAGTTCAACAACGACACAGCAGTTCAATAAGTACACAACAGATCAATAACCACACCAGTAGTTCAATGACTACACATCAGTTCATTGAGCGTAAACTACATGCAGCTGCGGGAAGAATATAGCCACAAATACGTTAGTTATGTTTTAATAAGAACGCATAGCATTAAGTAACTGGTAAATACTCATTTAGCTATGGTACGAGAACTAAATAGATAAATAGCTATGTTACACTGTTATTAAGTTCTCCGGTGATGTCTGTAATGGGAATTCCCCCAAGTGCATTCTAACTCGAGTACTCGACTTTTCTTCCGATGGATCAGACATCATTTTAACAACAGAGGAGGATAACAGGCTCTGTCGATTGCTAATGGGGACTACGGTGACGATGATGACAATGAGAATGAAACTGCACCACCAACTGCAGAGGATGAGGGAGAAGTATCCCTCCCGATAAGACTGCCGGGAGTTAGTTTATCAGGACGGAGAACGACACGGTTTATTCTAAGATAAACGTTTCCGTTGCCTGCGTAGCTTGTAGTATAGTAATTGGACTATCTTCACGCTATTTGTTGGTAAGCTGTAACTGAAGTTTTACATTTCTGTGTGGCAATTAAACAATTCGGAGACGAATTATGTTTGAACCTGAAAATCACTGATTTTGGCAATGTGTACCTCTTTTGTTATTGTTGACGCCGTTGTTATTATTAAACTAAGAATAGCCCTTCCTCGTTAGTATTTCTTCAACGATGTGGACTCAGTGGACTTCAGAAACCGCTCCTATATTCATAATCCTCTCGGGTAAGGCCAAGAATTATATTTTATACTTATATTTTATATAAGACAATGTACACTTCGGGTAAAAAAAGAACAAGCTTTTTTGGTGAAAACAAAGTACAAAGGAAACGTTGAAAACCAGAAAATAGAATTTTGAAATCTGGAATCCAGCCACTTATGGAATCCGGAATCCATGGATGTGGAATCCGGAATCCACAGGCATGGAATCCGGAATCCACAGCGTGGAATCCGGAATCCAAGACTCTCTTGGATTACCTTACATGGGGCGACAAACGTCCACAGGCATTTAGGAAACGAACCCCGGGTTCCGTACTGCAGGTTATTGAATATGTTTATTTAGTATTAATTCCAAAATATTTCGCCGTCTCTGATTGGTTCCAATTCCTCGGCTAATTCTTCATAACCAAACAGCCCTGACCAAATTTGGAAGTTGCGAGCAATATACCATCGATTCGATGGTATGTTTGATTTGAAACGAGACTGCATGGCGCGGCCAAGAGTGAACTAAAAAACAGGCGTTCACGGCTATCTAGAAATAGAAGAAATAGCTGAATTTCTGACTAAAACTGAACGAAAGAAATGCAAGAATACACAACAATATTGCACGATGGATGTTATCTACTTTTCGAGGAGTATCTCTAATAAAAAAAAATCTGCTCATATCCTGAAACCGTGCCGAAAAGAAGCCAAAGTTCCGAAGAAAGTCTAGGAGGAGGTTAGCACGTTAAGAACTTAAACATATGTTTTGAATCAGTCAATAATAAAACCATCGGCGGATAAACATTTTAGACAACAGTCTCCTCGATCTGCATAATTCTTCATAACATACGAAAGCCGAATTCAATAATTGCTAAATATGATGATAGTTATAGTAATTTCATTATGCTAGATACTGTTTGACTCGAGCCCATAGAGACCACACACGATGCCTTTTCAATGCCCTGAAGAATCTTCAGAGCACGTTCTTGTCATAGGCTGTGTAAGTCTCCAGGGAATCCATCTGCTGTGCACCTGGCGATTGATGCTTAAAAATAGGAGTGGTCAATGTGCTCCAACGCTGGTGAAAAAAAAAACAAGAAATACAAATGTACAAATATAAACTCCGTAAAAGCAACATCAATTCATAGCTGTTTTTAGTGATCCTGTATAACCTACCCTAGTGAGAACCGACTGAACCTGGACAGAGAGGTCGTCATTCTTCTCATCAAAATTTCGTTAAGGGAGTCATTAGGATATTGCTGTTTTAGCTGAGGTTATGAATTGGTACCTTTTTCACCGACAAAATTCCTCTGTAGAATTATGAAAAAGGTATCAAACAAACTTCGAGTGAGCGCATTTTTAGTGATTTTTGCAGGCAAAGCATTAGTTTTTAAAGCTGACCGAAATTTTGTACGTTTTGTAGCATTAAAATTCTATATGGCCACTGGTCAGAAATTGCCCACCTAACCCTCCCCTTAGTGAACACTAACACTTACTTCTCACTTTGGGAAAAATGTTGGCTTAGGGGAGAGGTGATGGGCAGTTTCCCAGAGACGTATAATGATCCGTTGTATGCATAATTATCAAAATATTTGATTATAATTACCTCCTTAAAAGAACCCGGTGTAGTGACTAACTTGTACAGCATGACAAACGGTATACAGGCGATTGATGAAAGGGCCATGATCCAACCAATGGCTTGTCCCCAGTCTGGATAATCATAGTCGTCATATTTGAGCGGCGAATATGTCACGAGACTAAAAATGAAGACCGCCTGTTGGGGAAAAATGAAGTCACTTCAATGTACGGAATAGTATATTCCGCGACGCAGTAACAAAAACAAACAAGCGAGGCATTCTACACAGGCCTTGAAAAACGTCCCGTCCAGTAGTCCGGGACAAGTAGATTTTCTCTGGTCAAGTAACTTTTTAAGCTCATTTGTACAATGGGCAAAGGTCCCAGCAAGTCATCTTCTAACTAAATCATTAACTAAGACGAGCAAGAAGTAGCCCCGGGCAAGAAAATGCGAGAGCTGCTTACTAAAAGACAAACAAAAATTCAAGTTTTTTTTCGAGGCCCGATTATACACTTCCGTTGTGGTGAGTGGAATGGCAACATTCAAAAAGGCCTTAATTTTAGAAGAGGGAAAATCTAGACGTGTTTCTGTAGTAATTTCATATTTTCGCTGAGGTCATTCCCGTCAAAAGTTACCAATGAGTTGTTTATGTTCAAGAAACTTCATATTTGAAATAAAATTGGGGGGTCCCCATACTTTTTAAGGAGCAGCAGCAACTTGTAAATACGCAAAAACTCATTACACGTGATTATATTTAAGAGTACATGCTTTGAACACACTAATTTCCGACCATTCCTCTTTTTTATCACCATACTCATTTAAAAGAATATGACGATTTACCGCGCGCATCTCTGGTATTTGCAGCCTTGATGAAAAAGCCGCCATGTTTTACTGTGCGCGCGCGATTACTCCTGAAAATTGTGCGCAGCAAAGATGCGCAATGCAGTGCTAAGCAATAACCTTAAATTCGTTTCCTCACCAAGCAAAAGGCAGGTGTCATCAACATCCAGCACCAGCGGCACCAGGGATTGATACGAAATCCAATCATTTTTTCCATGTCGTCATAGAAGCGCTTTCCACCTGAATGATGATATATATAAAACGAGTTACAACTTAACAAATCAACGACATTTTCCTTTCCTTTTATGGGTCAACAATAATAACAGTCTAACGGCGTGGGGCATGATAAGATTATGTAACCGACCCAGCATAAAGAAGGAAAAGTATAGTAGGCGAAGCTTCATCAGGTCTCTTACGAGCGTGTTTTAAATCTATAAACCAATGCTGAAGAAACTATCTATTTTTAAGAAACAAGTTGAATCAAATTGAATTCTTAACCATGTTGAAGGAAGTGCAAACGAACCAAACTGAAGCAGATGTAATGCTGTTTATTATGGCTACGTGAGTAGGCAAGATGGAGATATCTTGCCTTGTTTGTGTCCATAAAAAAAAATTCCTGCTGCAAAGAAATACATAGACTGACCTGTCTTATTTCTGGTCATGTTTGATGAACATCAGACTCTATTATAATTTTTGCTATGGATGGACGATGTGGACCTCATCACTTGTCAATAACACAAACAAAACGCAGGTCGTTTTATTTCATATGGCATTTTTCTCACCGTATATCCAGCCAATGGCGATACTTTGGAAGAGAGCCACCCAGAGGAGAGCAGAACCACTGGCGGAGTAAGCATCAAATATTTGAAAGACATACATACCACCCTAAACAGACCAAACACAAGCAGAAAACCGCCATTAGTCGAGGCGAACTTGTTTAGCATCCGATCCTTATTAATGTAATAATTTCTTGACAGAAATCTCCCGTCAGAGTCGTTTAATGGTGACAAGGTTTTGTCCTCACTTTGCAGGCGTTTGCATTGCTCTGGATATCCCAATGCTGCTTATCCTAAAAAAGGAAGACCTTTTCCTTGAGACCACTCGTCTACTATCAACGTCGCATGGGTTGAATTCCCGAAATCGCCTGTATGTTGGTCGCATTTGTTGTTAGCTATAGTCCTTTTCCCGCAAAAACAAACCTTTCAACGCATAAAAAATTTCCAAACTTTTTTTAAGTACCTGAGTGTTAACTGAGTAAACAAATACAGAACAATTTCAAATTTAAAGCGTAAAATTTGCAATTCTATTATATGTTTACGACCTGAAATGTTATGAAGCAGGAATCCGTTTCTGCAGGTATGTCAAGCTCATAGTTATAGGTTCTATTTAATGGACTTAGCTCCAATTAACTGAACACTTTCTCCGGAAGATTTATCAGCATCAACTCTCGTAATCTGATGTCCTCGCTCGGTAAAAATGGTGTAACCTAACTCGATCGATACCTAATCGAGCGTTGTTGTCGGGTAAGAAAATACACCGTTGCAATGACCGTCGCTTGAGTTTTGGTTTCCTTTGCAATTTGAGTGCCAAAGGACACATAGGGAATGGGAGAAAAATAAAGAGGCATCAGTGGCGGATCCAGGAGAGGCCCAGGCCCCCCCCCCTTCCTTATTTTTAGACCAAACTGAGCCCCGAAGGGCTGAGAAAAATTTTTTTTGAGACCGGGCCCCTTATCTCAGGGTCTAGATGACCATCCCCACCCTCCCCTCCCCGTCCCTCTTATCTGAAGGTCTGGATCCGCCAATGGGCATAATATTATTACTAGATTATTTTCCATTGTCGGTTCGCCTCTCGCTTCTAAAATATTTACTTTGGAAAAGATACTGCAGTTACCACCGACCAACAAGCAAAGTGAACGCTTCACAAGTTGTGAAAACTTCGTTTTACCGGTTCCAGACCTTACCCCCACACCCCTGGCATTACCTCTTTTCTTTATAATCTGTGGTGATGTATGTGAAGTGAATAGCAAAAGTATCTGGAAATTTAACCCAAAGCGGAAGCCTTGAGTTTATATTAGAGAGATCTTGAGACTTTTAGATCCCAAGAGGAGGAGGAATACCTTAGGTCAAATTTCGCTCTCCGTAGTCGACGTCGTCATGCAATCTAAAGGTCTCTAATAATAATGCTTTACACTACTACATGAGAAATTTCAGCAATTTGATTCGCTTAGAGCAGTGGTATTTCAGCTTAATTTGAAATACCTACATGTGAAAATTACAAACTTTCTGCGGGTAGCAGTATAAGCAAATAATAGCATGATTTGTACGTGATATTTGGCATAAATACCACTCGTGATATTTCAAAATTGTCTGAAACTTCACTCACCTAACGGCTCGTACGTATAACAGTTTTCAAATATCACTCGTCGTATTTCTGCGAAATATCACTACTAATTATGCTATTACCTATACTAATACAATGATATTTACCAGACAACTTTAGAGGAATTACGTAATTAGGTAGAGGGGACGAGTAATTGGGGATCGCGAGAACTTAGTTTTGTACATGTAAGTATCTTTCAGAAGTTCAGAAAGAAGAAATTAGACTTCTCAAAAATCTCAAGTAATCTACTTAAAATATAAAGATAGTATTAGCCTCCACTTGAAAACACCAAGAATAAAAAATACTACTTAAAAAAAGCTTTACAAAGAACGTCATCTAAAAATATGATGACCGATTAAATCTTCGTAGAACTAAATAGTGCAAGAGCTACTCACTTACAAGGCCGATTCAGCCATTATTATAAGAGCTTTAAAAGTTGCCATTTGGGCGTTGTAAGACGTTCAAAAGTTCCCTTACTTTGTTCAACTTTCAGTTTTGCGCGTACGTCAAGAAAATGTCACGAACTTAAGAGTGTGTCCATGAGAGAACCAGGCAGGAGGTGATAATGCTCAAATCACGGATTTCTCTCAAACTTGGCACAATTGATGGGTGTGGTGAGATATTAACCTCGACAAAAAATAAGGTCGCAATATTGAATTCCCTGGGATTTACAGGGACCCCCTCTAAAAACGACAAAATCTACTCATTTTTGCATAATTAATCAGCTGACTTTGGTTTGGCTGTTCAGCAAGAAGAAAAGACAACTTCAAATCTAATCAACTTTATCATCTTCTATGTTTATCAAACTTAATGCTCAGTAACTTATTTTTACTCTCTAATTCGATCTCTTCCTATTATTTAGCCTAAAGTAAGGACATCTTCTCACTGTTTTGACCAAACCCTAAATTTAAGGTATTTTAGTGGCTAACATCTCCCATGAGCAACAACCTATGTACTTAATTCTCACATATTCTTTGAAAGACATCTTTAAGGTTATCAAATCAATCATAAAATATTTGGGCAATCTCATACTTTATCAATAATGACGTATTATGTACATCTAACTTGACGCTTATTTGTCATTTGACCAAAATTGGAAGAAACGTAACATTCGTTTTTTTAAACAAAAATAGCACAAAGTTGACGAGAAGTCACAAATCAGATGCGTCATTATCGATACTAATAGCGGAATTGTTAGAACGTGTCACCTGAGGCATGTTTTCTGTGTTATTTATGGACGTTTGGATGGATATTTTATGGAACGCTTGAGTAAACACAAGGAGCAAAAGAGTTAGTTCAAAACTTCGATCGGTCCAACTTGCAGGTGAAGCAAGACCCAACAACGATAAAAGATAGCGAATAAATGCTACATACACGTCTCTCAGGTGCTTTAGTCCAGACTTGCTGCTCCAGTTTCGTCTGGTCCTTTGTGGCGTTACTTCTTGACGAGGTAATGAAATCGAAACATCTTGAAACATTGCAGAATTAAAAGTGTCGGCTTTTCACCGAACATTCGAAGTCTTTGAAAAATGTTGTAGTCAGAAAGAACAAAATCATTCTCAAAGGACAAGAAGGATCACTGACAATCCGTCTATATCTACAACCACCTGCTCGAACACCCTCCATCTTGACTTTATACTCTGCCAAAAAGAGGGAATCTGTGACGCCGGACTACCGGACTCCGGAATGCGGAATACGCTATGTATTGTTGTGCGCGCTAATATCCTGTTATAACTGGTGTGTTGAAAATAGGTTGTGAAAGTCGTGTTACTTCAAATTTTGAGTTTATTCGATGTTGACATTAATTACCATGATAATAATGGTCCATAATAGCCCTTTTTGTATTCAGACCGTGCCATGCAATTTTTAGACAATTAATGCCTTGCCACTGCGTATAATTACTTACTTAGTTGTATTTTAATCCTCGTAGTCTTACAACTATACAGGTTGGTATCTGTATCTGGGTATATTATTGACTACAAAAATATAATAATAACCGTTTATAAACGTGTTGACGAAAAACTTCTGAGGAATACAAAAGACCCAAAAGGGGGCACTAATACATTACAAAAAAGTCGGCTAGACTTCTTTGGCTAATTGTTAAATATTCACTTCTCATTTAAGCTGTCATTTGCGGATTCATACACTAGATTAAGTTTTCTTAACGGACACTCTCGTATATAGCGAATAGCTCTACTTACGACCGCCATCACAAAATCCCGTTTCAACTCCCACACAAACTCTGTATTTTTACATTCCCGTAGGCGGCCGCGGACACTTAAAGGGTTTACCGGCGAATTAGATGTTAGCTTTGATTTAAAGCTCTCCTAAGCAGATACTCGAAAGAAATCTTATCCGCCTCTGAATGTTGTTGTTGTTTTTTTTTCATATCATGTCCACAGTCATATGGCTGTTTGTCACTGTTATGAATCATTCTTATATATCCATTTCAGAGTTACCGTTTTTTCACATACTCGTCCGGTTACACTTGAAAATAAAAACTGAATTGTATGCTTTTACCTAAATTACAAAAAGGCAAGAACATCAGCGTAACCATACACTAAAAAACAGTTTTTTGCTATTACCAGTGTTAATTTGTAGCTGGGAGGAGCTTCCGTAAGCGGCTATCTAACTTTTACACCGCTTTTAAAGTGGCTGATTTCCACTTGCATAACTATGCTGCATATGAGATTCATTCTTGTAAGCGGCCAGAACCAGTTAAGGACACCTTTTTCTCGTCCCGAGGGCGCCCTCGTACGAGAGCTTCCACTGTATTACAATTTTAGGATTTCTCAGGGGCACCCAACGGATCTGTTCCTCAAAATATCTGTTCTTCATGCAAATTGTTGCTGGCTGGGAAATGTGGAAGAAATAATAGTCCTTGGAAGGAAAGTGTTGCTGGGAAAAAGATAATTCAGGGTGTCAGAGGGGATTTGAAGTCTAGAATAGCTGCTACGGGTTACTTGTATGAGTTGCTTACCACTCAAGATCTGAATTGTGCCCTATGAAACTTCCCAGTAAGTCAGGTTGCAGGTTGTAAGGTTGCTGGCTGGGAACTCTTCCATCAGTCTTGCTGGGAGTGAGGAACAGATAATTTTTTTCCAGCAATCTCCCAAAATGTTTAAAATAGTCTCAGAAAACTTTATTCACGCTTTGTTGTTGTTTTTAGGTCTTTTTCTCAAAATTTCCCGTTGGGTGCCCCTGATTTCCCTTACATTTTAACAAATTTTCGCTTAACGAGGCACAGTCGAACCTACGTGCGACCACCCAACTTAAGTGACCACTTCCTAATAAGCGATCACTTATTCAACACACCAAATATATTATCAAGTCAAAGCGCTTGTAGTTGGAACCTCCTGTAAACGAACACATCCACATCCAGTAAGCGACCGCGACCACTTTTTACGATGACAGTCTTATTGAGAATTTTCCGTGATGCAATGGTCTGATCTCTGCGTTCCCTGTATGTCCCAAGCTACTCGGAGTATGAGAGGAACTTTAGAAACAAATTAGATTTATCTATAGTATATTGTGACTTAAAAATTGCATGCAGTACATTCACTCCAAAAAGTAGATGTGTCCGCACTTTTCCTCGTTAAAGACCTCCTGCAGTTCGACTCTCGTAAAACGAAATTTTCCTTGGGCAACCCCATGGGCATTATTTACTGGGTGTCTTCCGACCACGCACGGACCGGGACATCAAATGTCTGTAACTTAATTGTCGTGTCTGTCCATAATTCAACATCTGCCTGCCTCAGCACGGCAGACGGCTGGGCACTAAACTGGTTTTGGCCCTTCCGAGATCGATGTCTAGGACGAGAAAATTGACCTTACCTGGGTAGGGTGAGAAAGTGCAGTACATTCACCCCAAAAAGTAGATGTGTCCGCACTTTTCCTCGTTAAAGACCTCCTGCAGTTCGACTCTCGTAAAACCAAATTTTCCTTGGGCAACCCCATGGGCATTATTTACTGGGTGTCTTCCGACCACGCACGGACCAGGACATCAAATGTCTGTAACTTAATTGTCGTGTCTGTCCATAATTCAACATCTGCCTGCCTCAGCACGGCAGACGGCTGGGCGCTAAACTGGTTTTGGCCCTTCCGAGATCGATGTCTAGGACGAGAAAATATACCTTACCTGGGTAGGGTGAGAAATTTGAAATCGAAGTATTACAGTTGAAGTATCTCTCGGAGGGAATGTGGGAAGGGTGTTAAACATATGGAAGCGGTTGTTTGAGAAAAATATCTAACTCAATGTGAAAGTGTGGTGTATTTTGAATTCTACTTGGGAACATTAGTGCCACAGTTAGGCTTTATAAGACCCCCAAAAGACCGTGCGAGATAAAAAAATTCACTGTTTATGACAGTCAAATCTGGTGCCAGCAGGGTAGGCCATTTGTACGCAATTTGGACACTCCCCCGGGGAGAAGGGACTCCAGTACGAAAAAAAAAAATAGAATTCTTGTCGCAAGCCAATCTTGACGTGTCTCACGCTTTATTTGTCTCTTTGAACTGGTCTGCACCAACATCCGGCTTTACTTCGCTTCTATTTCATGTGCAACTAAAATAGAAAAGATAGTTTTTTCCAAAACACGAAGACAAAACGACTTCTATCTCCGAGTTTGAGAAGACATGGGATCATTTATAATCATGGTCTGAATAAAGTTGCCAATAGATTTGGAATTCTAAATTATTTATCAACATACAATAACAATAAAATAATCTCAGAGAATGTCGGAAAGTCATTTTGTTCACTGAACTCTGGCTCCTGGCTCCTGGCTCCTGGCTCCTGGCTCCTGGCTCCTGGTTCCTGACTCCCGATACGATCTTTCCGTATGGTGCCAACCGCTGCTTAAAAATGCGGGCTCCATTTAATGTCAAAGATGTCGGACGTTTGCAACATGTGAATTGAGCTACAACAGTGGCAGAAATAATTCTTTCAATGGGTTAAGAATCGGCTTTCTACCTTTGGTATTGTTTTGTCCTAAAACAACTTGATTTGGATTTTGGTGCGTAAACTTATGGCTAAGGAATTTTAGTCGTACAGCGAGTCACGACGCTGAACTACGCTGAACTGGACATCGAAGGTGGCATGAAGAACAAATCAAAGCGGGCACAAACTAGCAGTTGAGACATCTAAGAGATACGTTTATGGATTTTATTGATCGCTTATTATTGTTTTTAGGGCGAAATTGTTAAAGTAAGTAGAACTGTGAATTAAATCTTCGTATGTTGTTTTTACTTGAAAAGATCGCGTATATAGCTATCAAAAATCATCGTTAGCGTTTCTTGCACAACAATTTTTATGATTTTACCCTTATTAATGTTAAATCATTGTCTGATGAGTTTTTTTGTTCGATTTCTCCTCATTCAAAGGCAAACACACGAATATTGTGAGGGCCTGAATTTTGATGAAATATGCAAAAGTCGTTCAGTCACATGAACAGTTTATGTCAACACATGGACGAAAGTGAATTGCCCAAACTTTTTATGATCTTTTTCTCAACTTAAGTGATGGCTTTAACTACTCATGCAAAAGTTATAAAGATAAGCGGTTGCTCATCAGAGATATTTGGGAATAAAATACCCTAATTTTACGTCTTACTCAAAACTTGGAAATGATGACCCAACTTAAGGGGGCTAAGAGGGGGGAAATGGAATCGGCGACTTTAAACAGTTTATTGTGCTTAAAGTCTTATGATGTCTGATTATCTCTCAGTGCATTTAAGTTCCAGGTGGCTTTTCTGTTTGTTGCACTGGCATCGTAGAGTTCGCTAATTAATTATGCATAAACGGGCAAAATGGCGATTTTTACAGGGGGAGCCCGGATCTCCCAGGGAATTTAATATTTTGACCTGACATTCTGTCACATAAACTAACTCCTGATACCTAACATTTGTGCTAAGTTTGAGCGAAATCGGTGATTTGAGCATTATCACCCCCTGCCTGGTTCTGCCTGGTTTTCTCATGGACACACTCTTAAAAGATTAACATGTAGAAACAAAAAAGACCCGTTTGGACTTGTTAAACTGAAGGTGAACCAACTCTTAAAAACATTCGAGTATTTAGCAAGAAGCTTTAAAGGTTACTAGCATGCAAAAAGAACAAGGAAACAACATAAATTACTACAGTATGCATTACTTACAAGTCAATCTCATTATTCAAGGTTTGGCTAGCAAGCGACCACTAAACCTCTGCAAAGAGTAAGGGCTATAAATTTCGTTGGAAACAAAATTTAAATACACGCTGCTTGACGGTCACCTACTTCAGTTTCTAAGTATGCATGTACGTGTATTCAAGATAACATACCATGAAGGCTCCCGAAAGAAAACATACAAGTTTAGGCTTGCCGTGCTAATGTTAGATCAAAATTATACTTTTGTACTTTAAAAAAGACAAATGTGTAGAGCGATCTTTATAACGACACGCACTTAAAACGTTATTTATAACAACTTGGTTAGAGAGAAAAAAAAAACAGAACACCTACAAAAAAAAAACAAATCAAAAGTAAGAAAATCAAAAAGTACGTATTATAAAACAGGTAATATCTCTCTTGTTCGCCTAATTTCAGCACTCTGCTCCCGGGTACACGAGCACAAAATAAGAGGCTGAAAAGATTAATGACGCAAGAACAAAAGAAAGGATATAAACAAACAAACAAACGCTAAAAAGATTAACTTGAAACATTCCCTATTTAACTGACGCGCACGTAGCGTTGATCTCATTAATCGCAGTGTTTTTGTTCAGCTCTCATCATGGTTCAGTGTTTCGCTGTTTTACTGATTCTCTGTTTTTCTGGGGGTTCACTGGGAACAACTACCTCACCTCAGCAACAAAACACCGCAAAGTTAAAAGATTTATGCGAGGTAAGAAGAGAGAACTATTATACCTTTCAAAAGAAAGTTCACAATAACGTTGCACGGGAACGGCCTGCCACTTGACTCATTGCTACCATTCAAATACATGTACAGGCTTTTGCACAGTTATAACACGTAACACGTAATACAGTTAACATATTTCAACTGTCGACCTTTTTGTCCCTGCTTCACAGACTAGGAATTCAAACGACAGTTTTTCGATATCACACTTTCTTCATCACCGGCTATTGTGCTCTTACAAAAGAATTGAAGCGACGGGTGGGTGACTATTAGCTTTTAGGGTAAAGAGGAATGAATTAGTTCATTGTCACGAATGTTTGATCGAAACTTGCAGAAAACTGACCTTCAGTCGTGGGGAAATATTCTGTAATCCTTTCAGAAATCGCTGTTTTCAAGCACATGCCACAACTGTTTTTTCAATTTCATCAAGGTCTAAAAACAAGGTATAGTGCGTTTTCACCCACGTGGCAACCATCTAAGCATATTTATTGGAACAAAAGAAAGCATTTACATAAGAAAAAAATCCAACTTCCACATAATTATTGTGGAGCACCAACATAGCCGCCGTCCCGCGATTTAGAAAACTAATATAGTTGCCGTGACGTCACATGTGAAAACACTCTCTTTAGAAAAACAAATAGACCAAAAAGGCCCAGCTCGCACCCCCCCTCCCCCGACGTCTTTTAATCTAGGGCATCTATATTTTCAGAAATCTATACTGGGTCATGGTTTTCCCGGCATACCGGGATCAAACGGCATGCCGGGAATGCCCGGTGTTCCGGGGCCGCAAGGACCTCAGGGAAGGGAAGGTGCAAAAGGACAAAACGGTGATAAAGGATCACAAGGAACGCCGGGTCCACGAGGAGACAGAGAGCGCGAAGGGCCTCTCGGGAAGAGTGGACCGCCAGGAATCAAGGGAATAAAAGGTGAACAGGGACTTGTGGGATTGAAAGAAGAGCCAGGCATTGTGGGAAATCAAGGAAGAAAAGGAGACAAAGGAGAGAAAGGAGAAAGCGTCAAAGCAAGTCAAGCAAGTGTAGTACCACAAACCAACTGGAAACAATGTGTGTGGAAATCAGCTAGCGATACTGATAACGGAAAGATTAAGGTAAACAAGGGACGGGCTGAATGAGAACAACAACTCGGGTTTTTCCAAAGACTTTTTAACGAAAATTTACAGCTATATGAATTTTCCTACCACTCTCAACTTTTAAATCCGCTCCCTGCCAAAGCCGTATTAAAAATATAATAATAGAAATCAGTTCATTCCTTTTGGTTTTATTTCAGGATTGCAGCTTCAACAAATTGAAGGCCGACACAGCTCTTAAAGTCTCATACCAGGGAAATGTGAGAATGTATAGTGATGCGAAGTGTATTCGATTGTACTTCAAATTCAATGGAAATGAATGCAGTGGACCAATGACGATCGAGGCTGGTGTGTACAGTGACTGGGCTGGGGTATCCCAGACCTTCTTCACCATCGGTCATTTGAGGGCTACTGCGAAAACATTCCCAAAGGAACGGTTCGGGTGGAATTATGGGTAGGCCAGTGTAGTGGCTATAATTTGGGCAATGCTTACACCGGCTGGATTTTCGTGTCCCGTATAATGATTGAAGAAGTATCCAGGCCGCAGTCCTAGAAATTAGCATTGAATAAGGAGACTATTTTGCTTATAAAAGAGAAACTATCTCTTTCAGTAGCAAAAACAATTTAGCAAACTTAATGAATCTAGAACAGTCAGATATCGTTAATTCGCTATGCCTTGAAATTATTATATATCGTCCTTTTTCGTTTAGTTGATGTGATGTCTTACAAGATTTTATCAACTTAATAAATGTAGATGTAGATTCAGTTATGATTTTATTACAAAAGAAGTAGTTTGCGGGTATAGTAGAAAACAGAAAACCTAAGGACAAAATTCGTCCTTAGAATTATATCAAATATGTAGATTCAATAAAGCGTCCATAAGAAAACAATTATCATGAAATTCACAGTCAAAGGGCAAGTTTGACCCCAGCTTTTCAAAAGCCGTCAACGCTATATCCACCAAGTATTCTTATCCAATGAATAGCGCAATTTGATTTTTTAATATTTAATCCCTGAATATTGGTTTCTACAGCAGATCGTGCTTTCCAGCTGTTAGACAACTGGGGCTTGGTGGTGGCTTTCTTTGTAACAGGGAGGAACGGGGCTCAGAGTTAGTTCCCTGGTGGGGGAATGTTTTTCTGTGCATGAATAGTTCTGGTCAACAACATTATGAAGGTTATGTTATTACTAGCTTGAGCTTTTTCTATAAGAATAATCAAAAGCGCGTTACAATTAGTCACTTTTCCCATTTAGTAACCATGAACAAAACTTCAAGTAAGTGCGTTTGAAGCCTAGCCTGTGATCATGCCTTGTAAATAAAGGTTACTCAAGGCTAGTAACATGCAACCTAAACTCAATGCGCGAGACGATATATTAAAAGAAAATAAAATCATCTAACCACTAATTAAGATAATTAGATTTCATGCTTCAACGCAGTAAAAGTAAGAAAAAGTTACTAATTACAAACAGCCATGGTTCAATGCAATTCCTGTCACAATGTAAGTATTCGGCATATTGGATTCTTCATACTATTTACAGACAAAAATTACTGAAGGTTAATTTTCCCAGCCCATAAAATCTTACTCAACGCCAGAATAATTGTGGGGAAAAGGGGGCAATGGATGACGTGCTCCTACGAAAGACAGTTCGCCACTTTTCTGGTGATATTATGAGGATCTACAATGCACGAGATTGGCCGAGCCGTGGGAAGATCTCGTGAAGAGAGTTGCCTGTGACAGAAAATGAACTGTTTTGTCTTTCTTAAGGATTTAAAGCGATCTCGGGTTATTAGTAGATTGACTTGAATTTACATTGATGCATACATTAGCTAAAGGAAGCGGTTGATATAAATTAACCAATTCATCAAGTAAAAGACAGGCTTAGATAAATGCTGGTGCAAAATAACTGTTAAGGACAGTTATCGTTCTCTCGGAACTTTTATAATCAGTGCCTTTTCATACTTATGGTCAGTTTATGGTTCCCTTGAGAGCCTGTAGAATTTATATTTCATTGCTAATTTTATGCACGGGTCGTTGTCAATTGCGTCTCGCCGGTGTAGTATCTAGCGTTCTGCCGTTGCCGTTTGTCTTTCTCCGCATTGCCACACAATCGGTAAGATTTGTATTTCCTAGTGCCTTTTTTCTTTCTTAGTACGTTCTCCTTATTGTTATTTTTCAGTATTTAGCAGCTGGAAGTTTAGTGTTTGCATGAGATGCAGCCGAGCCGCACAGTCTGAAATTATTGAAGTCTTCAACCAAAGAACAACCATGTAAAAGAATTAAATAGTTATTTCCTTGAATGAAAGTCATTTATAGCCATGTTTAGTTTCCCGGCATTGAAAACCCCGGGTGTTCTTGACTGCAGTCATCAAAGTTGAAGTTGTTATTAAATCCCGCCCACCGTTTGTTTTGATTTCTTGTTTTCTCTGATAATAAAAAAATTATTAAACGGACTAAAATTTTATTTCCTGGTTTTAGTGTTAATACACTCTTTTTTTTATAAGAATATATTTTGTAAGAATATCGAGGCTGAAATTTGCAAAATTTTAAGAATATTTTAAGAATAAAGCCGAGGCTGAGATTTTGAAAAGGATGAATACAATTTTGTGTGTTGAAACATCTGTAAATACAATACAATTTTATGTTTTTAACTTAACCGCATAAAATTATTCCTTTCTCTGAGCGGCGAAACTAGCCAACAAAACGAAAAAACCTGCACTAGCTATAGCACAATGTTCAACGCTAATGACAGTTCGATGAACGGTACATGTAATACATATGTACAGTATTCAGCACGAAAGACATAAACTGACTGCAACGAAAAGCGATGGAGCACGTGCACAATGTAACGCGATACAGGTCTAGATACCAAACAATTGACACCCCAATAAATTCTAAAACGGAAATGTCATAAGCTTTAATTTAAGAATAATACAAGAATATTTTCAGCCTAAAATCGGCAGAAAAATAAGAATACTCAGCCTGGGCCGGAAAAACAACATTCTTATAAAAAAAAAAAAAAGAGTGTAATAATAATGACGTCTTTATTTTGGTTTCTTTCAAAGTATTGTTTTTCTTTTCTTAGTTGTCGCCTTCTCTCAAATTAACTTATGCCAAACCAGTGGCATGCCAGCCAGTAAAAACAAATTCGTTTTGTCGAGCGCTCGCGACCTGCAAACTTCAAACATCATTTTCACCGTTGGTGCGAACAGATAACCCTGTGGTGCAAAAGTTTGACGCTAGAAAAATATATAAGCTTTCGAATGAAGCGATTTTTTTCGTCCCCTTTTTGTCTGTTTCTCCCTTTTGCTTTTAAACTTGGTGCGACGGCAATGTTATGCTTACGCAATTGGTTTATATACTAGACCGGAAATAAAAAGCTGACCGGATGTTAAATTTTTGTGCTCATGCG